>APFE030157728.1:85645-117276 GCA_000404065.3 Pinus taeda
TGAAGGCATTGACTACACTGAAACCTTCTCCCCTGTTGCCAAAATGAACTCTATCCGCCTTGTTCTTCCCCTTGCTGCCTCTTTAAAATGGGAAGTCCATCAGATGGATGTTAAATCTGCCTTCTTGCAATGGGGACTTGCATGAAGAAATCTATATGGAACAACCCATTGGCTTCATCCAAACAGACTCCAGCCTTGTATGTCGACTTAAGAAATCTCTTTATGGTCTCAAGCAAGCTCCTCGGGCTTGGTATGCCAAAATGGATAGCTTTCTTTTAGAATCTGGCTTTTCTAGGTGTTATTCTGACAATACTGTCTACACCAAGAAAGTGGGCAACTCTCTTATCATCCTTGTTCTTTATGTTGATGATCTTATTCTTACTGGTAGTGATCCCAACCTTATAAACCATGTGAAGTCCAGCCTTAAAAAGAAATTTGAAATGACAGACTTAGGACACTTACACTATTTTCTCGGTCTTCAAGTCTTGCAATCCAAGGAGGGTATTTCCCTTTCCCAGTCCAAGTATGCTTGTGATATTCTTCATCATTTTCACATGGAAGATTGTAAGCCAGCTCCTTCTCCCTTTCAGTCTGGAGTCAAACTTTCAGTCTCTTGAACTTCTCCTGAAGTTGATGCTACCTTATACCGTCAACTTGTAGGAAAACTCTTGTATTTAACCCATACTCGTCCTGACCTTTCCTTTGCTATTGCCCTTGTTGCTCGTTTTATGCAAAACCCCCGTGAAAGTCATTGGAAAGCAGCTAAAAGAATACTTCGTTATGTTCGAGGTACAGTACAGTTTGGGATTCATTACAGTGCCAAAGCAGCTCCTCTATTATTTGGTTTCACTGATTCTGATTAGGCTGGTGACCCTGATGATCGGAAGTCTACTGCCGGTTATGTCTTCACTCTTGGTTCAGGACCTATTACATGGGCTTGTAAGAAACAGGCTGCCATTTCTCTTTCGTCAGCAGAAGCAGAGTATCGTGGTGCCGTGGAAGCTAGTAAGGAAGCCTTGTGGTTTCGTCAGATCCTATCAGAATTTGGCTTTGAGCAGCAGCATCCGACTACACTTTGGTGTGATAATCAAAGTGCCATTCAGCTTTGCAAAGATCCAGTTCAGCATCAGCGCAGCAAACACATTGAACTACACATGCACTTCATCAGAAAGCTCATTCATGACCATGTTCTTGAAGTGCAATATTGTTCAACAGATGATTAGGTTGCAGACATCTTAACAAAGGCTCTCACAGAGGCGAAGTTCACTAAACTTCGATATATGCTTGGAGTTCAGGAAGTAGTCACTTAGGGGGGATAGGCTCTAGTGCCTCCTTCCTTCTCCTATTGTGTCATATTTGTAAATCCTTCAATCCTATCCCAAGTTGTTCTTAAGGGGGGATGTTAGGATATTCCGACACATAGGAAATAGTTAAGTTCAACTTGGTCTAGTATAGAGTTAGGTATATAGTTAGGTAAAGTGTGTTTCTTTATCGTTGTACATTTTGTAACTTACAATCCAACGGTCACGATATGTAGTGATCCGACGGTTCATTCTCTCCTCGGTATTACCGACACTTGATCCGTGTCTTGACACCCGATTGGTCCATGAATTCTATTTAAAGCGCATGGAGGGTCATTTGTAGGTTAACCGTGCATGAGAGAAGCTTATGTAAATTTTCATTCTTTTATTAATAAATTGCTTATAGTAGCCACGTTGGCGCAGGCCATGGACTGTTTCCCTCTCTGAGGGTTTTAACCACGTCAAAATAATGGTGTATTGATCTGTGATCTGTTTGTGAGCGGTGTCCTTTTGGTGTTCTGTCTGAGGAACTTACCCTGTAAATTCTTACATGTCCTTGAGCATGATGATGTCCACTTTGTTGGCTGCTGCCTTGGCCTTGGTTCTGATTTGGATTGTTGCCTCTTCCTTGAGCATTTGTTAGACTGTTTCTTCCACCTCTGTTTTGGCTTCTTCCTCTTTCTCTCTTGTTTCCTCTGCCTTGACCTCTTCCTCTTCCAAAAGACATCTGGGTCTTAAAGGCTTGCTCTAGAGATGAGTTTTCATTTATACTCAACCTCTGCTCATGTGTTATCAGTGATGCATGTCGCTCATCAACTGAGAAGTTTGAGAGATCCTTTGTCTTTTCTATGGTGGTGACAATCACATCAAACTTTGAGGGTAGGATCCTCAATAGTTTCTCCACAATCCTCCTTTCTTCAAGAATTTCTCCATGAGTCCTTATCCTGTGTGACCATACCAATTACATGTGTGAAGAATGAGTCAATATTGTCCGACTCCTTCATGAAAAGATTCTCAAAATCTCTCCTCAGCAACCGTAGTTTTGTTGTCTTCACTTTCTCCATGCCTTGATAGGTTGTCTTGAGAGTTTTCCATGCTTCTTTGGATGTCTTGGCTGCTGCTATCCCTGGAAACACACTCTCATGCACTACTTGATACAAAAATACGAGGGCTTTAGAATCCTTCTTCCTATTGATCTTCAACAGATCTTTCTCTGCCTGAGTTAATCTGTTAAACTCATTTTCATCTGTTGGTTCTTCAAACCCATATTCAACAAATTCCCATAGATCTTGAGAAGAAAATAGGGCTCTCATGGTTATTTCCCAATAGTCATAGTTTTTCCCATTAAATTGTGGGAGCTGAGTATTAAACATACCCATGCTAGTGCTTATGTTGGTGTTGGAGTCAGCCATTCTTGCACTCTAAACTATGCTTCAAAATACAGAGTGTGTATTTAAAAATCATTCATTGTCTTCAACAACAACACAGAACACTAATCTGAGAAATACATGGATCCTTTCTTGACTGTCTTCACTCTGTTGGATAAGCTGCTGCAGCAAGAAATCCTTCCTTCAGCTTCGTTGACACCTTCAAAGAGCCTGGACAAGCTCTGATACCATGTTGGGAATTTCTGATAATTCCAGAACAGAAAAACAGAGAACAATGCTCTGTTTTTAACACTCTGTTTTTAACACAGGAAATTAAAAAAAAAATCGTTTGCGGAATACGGTGTTTCAGCAACGCTGAAACTGGTGTTTCAACAACGCTCTGTTTTTGACGCAGCGAAACAAAAAATAATATTTTCTGATAACAAAGTTTCAGTAACGCACAACAAAAGGGACTTTGTATTCATTAACAATACTTCCTCTAACAGAGGGATTACAACAAGGCTGCTTCAGAGATAGTTCAAAAACTTCAAAAACTTCATTCGGTTAAAAAAAAAATTACATTAATGTGTCTGCACTGTTGTACATTACAGAAAGCAAAATACTCTCTACTCTGAAAAATAAACACACTTTCTTACACTGCTGTGTCTGCACAAAAATTAATGCTGTTGTAACACTCTGTTTTTTTCTTGAAAGGTTTTACACTGTTGTGTGTAAATTTTCATTCTTTCATACGCGCTGCTACGTATTACAAAAAAAACTATCTCTGCACTACTGTGCATTACAAAGAGCATTCTGTCTCTGTTAAAAATTGACACACTTTTGTGTTTCACATTACATTTCCATATTAAAAAAAAACAGAACATAACATTTGTTTTACTTGTGCCGTAAAAACAAAACTACACCTGTGAATTAAAAAAAATAAAATTAAAATCTTACCTACATTTACCAACCACAGTAATAAATTACCATCATTCCGTGAGTGACCACCATTCCGCAATAAATCGTTGTGTAATGGTGAATTCAGGCAAGGATTGGTGCTGCAGTTGTTTAATGGCGGATACATCATTGCAAGGTATGGCAAAGGATTGGCCCTGCAGTTGAAAACAATATTTCAACAACCGACAATTGGCGGATCTTCAGATTCTAGCTGTGTGTTTGAGAATAGGGGTGGATCTTCAGATTCTGCATGTGTGTTTGAGAATAGTGGTGATCCGACTCAGTTGTGTAGTTGTGTAATGTTGTATTCGAGGTTTCGACAAATTCAGCGTCCTCACCCGGCGTTTTAGTTGCGGTTGACTCCCCCACAAAGTTTGATGACAGGTTATGTTCTAATGGTTCAGTCAACGCATCAACATCACCGTCCAATCTATTTGCCAACTCCGCTTACAACTCTGCAGTTGGCTTGAAGTATATAAGCTCCAACCTTGAAGTGTATTTTCTGGCTCAAAAGGATGGTGTTCTTGACACTTTGATCACTTGGGCTCTTAGTGTGTCAAATGATGAGCACTTGGAAAATGATAAAACCCCTATCTTTAGAGTTTTTGAGAATAATGGCCATAGTAAGCTTCAATGTCTCAGAGCTTTCTTAAATGTGAGAAGAGGTCTGAAACCAAGGAAAGACTCTACGGATTTGGTTGGCAGTGTTCAAGTTCTATTTATCCAATGTACTCTTCACAAGATTGCTTGTATTTTAAGGAAATAAAATATATTATCATCTCAGCCGACCTGTTTGGTTCTCCAATAAATCTTCCATCCTCCATCTATTTATTTCCTCTCCGCTGCTCTTCTATCATCATCATTCTCTCATCCTGAAGATGGATCCCACTTGGGATTCGAAACGTCGGTTCAAAAATGATAAAACTGTGGATTCTCCGGTCATTCATTCAATAGATTCAAGCCACAGAAATCTGAAATCCATATTTTCAACCTTTAGACCCTTGAACACCATTTGTGGTTCCCTCCAATCTGTTAAAGACCCATTGGGCCCAAAGATCATGAAAGGTGTTTATTTGATCCCCTGTTACTATGAGACCCCATACATTAGGGAAACTTGATGACCTATAAATCAAAGAAATAAAGAGCATGTTGTTGATATCAAGCATTGTAGGGTACTTGTTCTCAGTTCTAGTTGAACATGGTGAGAAGACAAAACACCACACTTGTTTGGAACCATTGCCATTACTACAAGTTTAGGGAGACAATGTCATAGGTTGAATATGGATAACAGGTGAATAATTAACAGTTGTTGGATCCCATCTCTTTTCTCTGAGAGTTTTTCGTTCTCCTTTGTTTCTTTCTCCTTTGTTTTGTGATCTCTCCCACTTTTTTAAAATTAATTAATTTATTACTTATTATAATTTGTTTTATTTTATTTTATTAATTAGTGATGGATGTTATTGTTATTTGATTCTTTTATTTATTTTCACTTTCATTTTATTTGATTCCTTTATTTTAGTTTCAATTATACAATTTGAGTCGGCCTAATGGATAAGAGCATGTGTTTCTTCCTAAGAGGTTAGAAGTTCAATACCAGAGGGGAGTAGAGTATGTATGTCTTCATAGACTTAACAATCCCACAAGCAAAGGGATTTCATACACCAATTTGGTGTGTGGCTTGGTAGTCACCTTAAAATTACATAATAATAATAATTTTTATTCATTTTTTAAGTCAGTATTTTGTTATATTTTTAATTTTTAATTTGTTTATTTATTTTATTATTCATTTCTTTTATTGATTTATTGGTTTATTTATTTAATTTAGTTTAGTTTTCATTTATTTATTTATTTATATATATTTGTTTTTATTTTTTATTTTATTTCTTGGAATTATTCTCTTATTATAATGGTATTAAAATAATTAATGTTGGTTTTTTTGTTAATCATTCTTTAGAGATGGTTTCTAATAATATTAAGAATAGTTAAAGAAAATAATAATGTTTTTATTATTTAGATATTAAATGTTAGCAAATGATTTTGGTTATTAGTAATTTTTCATTAAATAATAATCTATTAATTCTTTTTTATAATTAGCAATATCTTAGTGGGTCCCTTGTCCCACAAACAAAAAGGTCTCATACACCAATTTAGTGTGTGGCTTGGTCGTGACCTTAAAATGGGATAATAGTAATATTTTTTATTCACTTTTCTTTTTTATGTTAAGTTAGTTATTTGGTTATTTCAATTCTTATTTGTTTATTTGTTTTATTTTTTATTTAATTATTTAATTATTTTATTTTATTTATATATATTGGTTTTTTTAAATTATTCTCTTGATATATTATATTTTAATTGGTGTCAGTTTTTTAACATTAATTGGAGTGATTTCTAATATATAAGAATTGTTAAGGAAAATTATAATGTTTTTATTAATTAGATATTAAATGTTAGAGAAAGATTTTGTTATTAGTAATTTTTCATTAAATAAGGTTTATTAATTCTTTTTTATAATAATAATATCTTATCCTTCATTCTTTAATTCAATTTTATTATTTTATTATTTTTTCTTAATTAAGACACATTTGTGTAATATATATCAGATTCTATAGATCAAAATATTCATCAAAGTCTGGATGATGAATCACATTTAATGGTTAAAAACAAATGGACTAAAAAAGTTGTAATATGATTTAACAAAAAAATATTATCATAAAAATTCACTATGACAGACATTTACATTCTCAAATAAATTATTATTTGCATTCTGATAACCTATGATAACCTATTTTATTTAGAGACATTGATTACAATAATGGCATCATATGATTAAAATTGAAATACCAATGAAAGAAAAACCAAATCTTATTAACATATTAAACACTGCATAAATCAATTCTCGAACTCATTCAGATCAACTTAAGGTAAAAGTCTCTCCTCACGGACATGAGTGTCACTGTCAATGCTACTGCATAGCATCCAGCCAAAGGTATCTATGATCTGAACTATAATGATTCGAACAGCTAACCTATCTTTATCGTGTGAGAAAACCTAGGTTAATATCATGCTACAAAGAAAAATTCTGGAAACCCTCAATCCAATCCTATAACGGGTTCAACATACAAAAAATTTAACCAATTCTGTGACATTCGCCTCGACAAAGCATTTTCTTGTTCATTGATGCCTGCAAACGCGAGCACTTCTCCAAATTTTACCCGGTCTGCAAAATAATCCATGGCGTGGAGAGCAATGGCGATCTTTTTTACAGACGCATAATCCATCGAAAGCACATCTGTCTCGCCATCTCTGAACTCTGGACCATTTCCATTTTCCCAACACAGCGTTTCACAAACGCCTCCGATTTCTTAATAAAACGCATCAGAAATCCTCCGTAGTAGTCTATCCCACAAAAGTCCTTAGGGTTTAGGCCATGAAGGAGGTTGATGTCTTCAATAGCTCTGGCGATAATGGAAAGAGGAATGGCGATGGAAGTGTGGAAGAAAAAGCTCCCGTTCACTCTCGAATCCCACCCCCAGATGATATCATTTGCCCTCAAATGATTTGGATTAGCCAGGCATATGTTTGCCCATTCTGATAATGGTCAGCCTTGGGGTCAGCCTGGCATCCAGAGGAGGACTGCATGTAACTGTTATATCCCGCGACAGGGTTTCCTGTGAACTTCATCCCATCGTTCAGGAATCCACCTCCTGCCTGCATTGTCTGGCTCAGTCCGGTACTCGATATCTGGCACAGCTTGCTCACGTTCTTGGTTGCTTGTATATGTTCCTCTGCAGGGCAACAAATCGTAATAAACTATGTCAATATGTATAGTAGATCCTAGGGTTAGTTAATACTCGAAAAAATAAAAAATATAGAAAACAAAATCGTTGTAGAATGGATCCAGAGGTCCATTTATACTTAAAATAGACAACAGGAGCAAAAGCTCAAGAGAGTTGCAGACAGATATATGACAATTTTTATCGCCATGATGAATGGAAAAAAGTTACTTAGATTATCGAAAATGGTGGTGGATGGGGTGGTAACGAGTTGAAACTAAATTTGATAATAAACCAGTTAAGTTAATTATTCTACTTTACTCTTATATTAGATTCCCAAATATTCATAGAATTGGCAATTAAGATAATGATGGCTGTGCTAAGCACATTACATATTAATGCTCATATATTTGTGGGGGAAAATTCTAAGAATAAAAATTTAGGATGAAATTAGAATTTTTTTAAGAATATTACCAACCTGTAAAATAGTCAGTTATACTTTTGTGAAAATATTCAAATTTTTAATATAGTTAGTTATATTTTATGAAAACATTTTTAATTTCTAATATATTTTAATGTAGTTGGTTATACTTTTATGAAAATACTTAAATATTTAATGATTTTATATAATTTTACTTATCTTTAAGATACAATTTTAAAATAAATTTTTTATTTTATAAAAATTGGATAAATTAAACATGAATTTTTTTCTGAAAAAAACCTGAAATTACCCTAACACTATATTTTCAAATTTTCAAAAATTTCGCGTTAAAACACATATAATAAACTATTTTTATTGCTTTTCCATCCCATCATGGCATGAGAATAATGGATGAAAATGCTTTTTCACCCTATATAGTATAAACTAATGATTAATTTTATTGATTTGTCATTCTGTCTGGTGGATGACAAAAAAGGATGAGAATGCCTTTCGAAAGGATACGAAAAGGATAATAGGGCAATCCTGCACGAATGCCTTTCCAACGGATAAGAAACGGATAATAAGGCAATCCTGCACAAAGCTTAATATTGGCTATAAAACCACTACATTTCAGCATGGATTGGCTATAAAACTAAAAGGATTAGATTGACAAATGTTTCATTTTTTCCTTCATGCATTTCGAGCTGATAAACTGACAATAAGAACCTCTGCAGTGACGTTAGATTATATCATTAACCCACAAAAAAATTAGCAAAAGTAGTAGGAATTTTTGAACATGGATTCAATTCCGATTTGTGCTCGATGTTTCTCTTACATTTAATATGAAAATTTTCAAATAAGCTTCCCAACTAACCATTAGGATCTATCAGGGCAAAATAAGCTTCCCACCGAACAACGATTAAGTCAAAAGAAGGGTGAAAAATAACCTATACCCAAGTGGGATTACCTATTTGTCTGCTATGGACGATAATCTGCACGGTCTGCGGTCGGAAGAGAATCTGTAGGTTTTTCCTCTCCCGGAACCCAAACGACCCGACGAAGAGAAGGATACCACGTTATGTCCCCAAACTCGTGCCCTCGGGCAAAAGGCACGACCGCACCTTGGAGATCCAAATCACCTCTTACCTTTAGAACAACCGACCGTTTGAACGTCCTCTCAACTGCAAACGTGATCCGAGAAATGGCTCCCAGCACCCCGAGAGAGATCTTTGCAGCCTTCGGATCCTCGTCATTTTGCGTCAGTCTGACCAGCTTCGCATAACCCTCGTAGGGCGGCGCGGGAACCACCAAGCTCATCGCCACCACGTATTCAAAAATTCCGCTGCCCTTTCCCCTGAGCCCGCTACCGTGAGCTGCCGTGCTCACGACGCCGGCAATGGAAACCGGGTCCCAGTAAGTAGTATGCGGCAGGGTCAGCCCTTCCGCGGCCAAACGTTTAATTAGGTCTTTGAATTGAACTCCGGCATCGACTGTAACGGTCATGGAGCTCGTGTTCACCCTGATTCTTGAATTATAGTCCCCAGTACTGATAGGAACTCCGGCATTGCCACCCGGGCAGGCAAACCGGTTAAAAGTATGAGACCGGACGCTCATAACTTTTATCTTTCGCCCTTCCCTCACAGCGCCTGCTACGGCCTCGATAAGCTCCTTCTCGCCTCTCGGGTACACAACTCTTTCAGCGTTGCAGACCTTCCGATCCTGCCATGACCCTCTGAAATTCGTTATGTCACAGCTTCTGAAGCCGCATGTGACCGTTGGGGCCGAACAAGAAGCGGCCACAGAGACCTGTATGGCGATCAAAACGAGTACCCAGTACCGTATAATCGCGATCCTCATTATTGAATTCTTGCAGCAAACAATTGGAAGCCGGGATACTTTGAATATCGGTTAGAGCCAGCACAATCATGCAAATAAATCTATGAAAGATTGCAAAATTTCACTCTGAGAGAGAGCGAACAGCTCCATTGCCATTAAAAATGATTCGAGAATTCCTGTCGTAAATTGCGTAATCTTCGTGTGTAATGATAGTAGTTTCGGTGCCCTGTTACCTTTACGAAATGGCATGGTCGGGTTCGGTGAAAAAAGTACGGGGAATTTAACTTTTTCAGAGTTTTGTCAAATGGTGTGCCAACGACGCCTTGTTTTACTGTGGGTCGCATGTTAAATTGAATGATAGAGGTTGGTGATTCCATTATGGCGTCCACAGCAGAAACAGCAGGTTGGAGAAGATTAGTACGGAGGCAGAGGCACGGGGTTCATGCAGTGTGAAATTTACTCTTTTAGAAATTTTTTGGGTGGATTTTTTTTTCTAATTTTTTTAAAATATGATAGGAATTTATTGAAATCACAACAAGTTTAATGGGTAAAGTTTATAAAATTTAAATGTTCTTGAGTTTTTCAGGGCGCTGAATCTATATATAGAGTCAGAAATCCAGTTTAAATAATACAAATCAAGATTTCAACTCAAATTTTTCTACATAATACTGACACCAAAAATTCCTACTAAAATCAACTCCTATGTAAAAAAACACAAAAATTATCATTAACCCATGTTTTTTATTGAACCTGGTTTAATTGACCATTTTTTATTTAAATAATATTTTATTATTATTTAAAATCAAAACTCTTAAAATACTAAGATTATAGAAAATCCACAACTAAAATATGTAATTTCAAAAAAACTTTACAGAATTATAAACCATTTTCAAAAACAAAATATATCAAAAAAAACATCTCAGCGTGTATTATGATTGCCATCAAAATCAATATATAAAGGAAACAGGTTCCGTTCCAGAATATAGAGTTGCATTAAAGCGGCCTTTTTCAAAGAAACATGTTCCGGAATTTATAGTTGCCATTAAAACGGTCCTTTTTTTGGAAAAGCTCCATGAATTTAATCAGCTCCCTATGAATTGATAATATCCGTGTTGGAATTTGAACATTCTTCAGAATGAGTGCATGGTACACTTTATTCTCAGATGATAATCTTTTCACAAGATGATTCCAACTGTCTCAACTGAATGATTCCTCTAGTTGACATTAAAGCGGGCTTTCTCCAAAGGAAATATGTTCCGGAATTTAGAGTTGCCATTAGAACGGTCAGTTTTTTGAAAAAATCCATGAATTCCATCGATTCCCCGTGAATTGACAATAATCACAGCGTTGGAATTTGAACATTCGTCAGAATGAGTGCATGGTACATGGTAAATTTATTCTCCGATACTAATATTTTCAGAAGATGATCCCAAAAGTCTAGACTAATGATTCGTTCAAAGAAATGATCGTATCACACTTAAGTGCCGTAAGATGCCCGTTAAGATAATTGATTTTAATGGAGTTGTCTATAATGTGATTTTTTGGAGATTTTGGTGATGGAATCTGGCTGAAGAAATTGAGGTTAAATCTTGATTTGTTGCAGTTAAAATGATTTTTTAACTGCATATTTGGATTCAACACCCTGAACAACTTCTAGGACGCTTTGATTGTGCAAAAACTAGCTATCAAACTTGTGATTTGCCGGATTTTGACAAGAAAAACCTACCAAAAAGACTTTCAAAAAATCGTGTTATAGACAACTGAGATTTTAACTTTCCCCTCCTAAAACTGATTAGGTAAACATATCATTATAGCTGTACTGTTTTATATTTTATTAGCATTTGCTTGGTTTTGACAACATTATAATGTTGTAATGTTTTATGGTTCCATGAGATGTAATATTTTTAAAGATACGAATCTTTATTAATGTAGTTTTTCTGGGCAAAAATTATATTCAAGGGAATTTGATTTAGTATTTAATATATGGAAATTTCGATATGATTATGATTATTTATTTATAACATTTATTATTATTTAATATGTAATAAATATATTTTTATAAATCTATTTAGTATTTAATATATGGAAATTTCGATATGATTATGATATTTATTATAACTAATTTATTATTATTATATGTTAATAATATGTTTTAAAAATAGATTTATATTAGCTTTGAAAAATAAGATGCAATACTTTTAAATATATATTTTTTAATAATTTTTTGAATTCTATTGAAATTTTAAGTGAAAAAATTAAACCATATCAATGAAATTAAATTCAAAATTTTATATCAAAATTTAAATATAACTATATTTATTATATATAATTAATTTGTTATTATTTGATAGGTAAAGAAGTTAATGGTTTTTTTTAATACTATTTTTAATCATAGAAACAAAAGCTATAATTTCTTAAATGTAGAGTTTATTGGATAATTAAATTTAAAAATCATAAATAATTAAGAGTTCTATTTGATATTATTAAATCTTTTTTTCCCTAATTTATGTCTGAATTCGTTATTGAATCTAGGGGTTATCATTAATTAAACTTAAATCAAAC
This sequence comes from Pinus taeda, assembly GCA_000404065.3. NCBI lineage: Eukaryota > Viridiplantae > Streptophyta > Pinopsida > Pinales > Pinaceae > Pinus > Pinus taeda. The sequence continues at coordinate 97,863 of APFE030157728.1, forward strand.
AATGGTAAACTTATTTTCTAGGCAGTAGTTTCACAAAACCACTTTTTGGTTTATTTGGGTAGATTTTGTCAAACACATACATGGTGTACGCATCGTATGAAAGAAAAGCATGAGAGTGCATCTATTATTGACATGATATACATTTATAGTACATGGTGTGACCCTTGGATTCATATTCCAAATGGTTTCTTGGACTCCCTTTGGCTGTTCAGCCTCCACACCAACCCTTAGAGGATTAGGTGTCCAACATTCCCCCCTTAATCGGAAGGGTTATGTATGAGTCCAAGAAGAGAGTTGTAATGCAAAAATGTGCAAAATGCATGGCAACACTAGGCTGAATGTGCTCTCTGAAATGTTTGTATCAAGGGAAGTGGTTTAAGGATGACCACCAACATTGGAATACTTAGCAATTCCTAAAAATCTTCTAGGTCTGGCAAGAAGCTGAGGTCTTCTGCTAGAGGAAGTACTCCTGATGTTTTTGAAGGGAGAAACCTTCAACCATGAAAGGGAGGTCTTAACATGTGATTGTTTAAGGATTACCACCAACTCTAGAATGCTTAATGCAATTCCTCGAACTCTTCCAGGTCTGGCAAGAAGCTGAAGTCTTATGCTAGAGGAAGTGTCCCCAATTCTGAAAAGAGGAATCACCAACTGAAGGCATGCTCAGGGGCATATTTGTCTCTGGCTACAACTCTGAATCTGGTATGGCAGGTTGTGGCTCAGGCTCGCTTGATGTGGCTTTGAAGCTTATAGATGACCATCACTTACCCCCCTGTCAGATACAACATGAGATGATGGAGAAAACTCAATTGAAACACTGTTCAATACTCTAGAACAAGTTCTGACATATGACTAAAATATCTTCTTAGTTGTTGAAGACTATTGCCAAGAAGCGATCCATCCAAGATGAATCTTTGTTCTTGCACGAGACTTGTTTTTGAAGCATCTATTTGAAGAATGAGTATGTTGACCACAATACTTGCACAGATGAAGATCAAAACAATGACCTTTCATATGGCCAACTCGGTCACAATGTTGGCATTTAACAACTTTTGACTGTGAATGTGAAGGAGCAAAATCTAGAACAAGGGAAGGTGAAGTCTCATGAAGAAATCCTGCACTCTGAAATTTGATGGGCTTGGAATAATCTGGAATATGAAAGGGCACGTCCTTTTCATATCCAAGACCAGTTTTGTGCTTGTTATGGACAATCTCTTCCCAAGATCTGATGACCGACTTGGGAAGCGCAGACTAAACTTCTGCATCTGCATGTAACTTTGTTGCTTCATTGGGCACTCGATGTGAATCAACTGCAACATTATTGGTTCGCTGCTTATAGGAGTTTGTTTCAATGTTCTGAATAGAGACAAGTTGATAATGATGACTCCACCACTGTAATTCTACTCGCTGAAGCTGAGATTCAAGCTCCAAAAAGTCTAATTTTTCCTGTGTATTTTACAGATAGGTTTTAATATCACAGAGAGTGTTATAGCTGATTTTCACTGTATCATGATCAATGGAATGTATCATAGTTTTCAAGAACTTTAATAGCTCAGTAACCTTGGCCATTTTTTTAACAACTCAAGCTTATGAAATGAGGGGTCTCAGCTTCTCAATGGTGCATATATTGAACATAATTCATTACATGTGATAGTGCTAACACTGATAAAGGCAATGTTGGCCAACAAACTAGTTCAGACTACTAAAAGATAACTTTCTTTTGATTCTTTAAAAGTTATCTTTTAACACTGAAGTGCACATTCCTCTTATGAAAACCTTCACATCTCTTCTTAACAACTAGTGGATAATAGATCAATTACATTGGTATATGGCAGCTTTATAAACAACACAACTTTATAAATGATAACAACAATATAAACAACACACAGAGAATGAAGTAAAACGCATATAAAATTCAACGTGTGTATACCAGACATTCTCACATACCAAGCTCGAGTCAAGGGTAATATTGTCCCAATCCTTGCTCTTTTTCTTCTCTCGACCTCGGCTTCTTATGCAAGCAAATGATTTCGAGAATTGTTTGGCTCTAAATCAATCATTGTTACATTGAAAGGAATTTGAGATACCTTTATATGTTGCCCTTTGCATTCCCTTTAAGATAAGTGAGATGACCTCCTTTTCTTGTCTTGTCAAATTCAAGATTCACTACCTTTGGCTCTGTAACCACTATCTTCTCTGTTATTGGTTGCTTGCAGATTTGTTGTGCAAAGCTTCACAATTGAAGGAATTAGATCGATCTGGGTGTTGGATATGAAGAATCTTAAGTCGTCTGCCGAGATTCTGAACAAGATGGTTGGAGTGATGAAGCTTTGTTTCATGGCTTTGTCCATGGTCTCTATTCGTGTGTTCTTGAAGCCTGCATTTGTTGCTTCATATGAATTTGTTTCGGCCATCTTTCCTCGAATGCGGGAGACATTCTTGACGTTGCTGATGCCTACAGTCCTTTACGTGTTAGTGAACTGTATTATTTCTACAATTCGTTCCCATTTGCTCTATACAAACATTTCTGCAATTCGTTCCCATTTTCTCTGAACTTGATCAATTCAAGTAATTATATCAGATTCCCACCATGTCATCCATGTGCGTTGCTTCAATTTCTCTTGAATGTAACCTCCCGAGCTCTTTTGCCCATTACTAAGGCTTGCGGCCAATCGAACCAACGGCGCATTGGAGACGATTTCTTCATAAACTGAGAGCTGGTAGTGGAAATGGTAAAACCAAGGCTATAATGGCGTCAGCTCCCAAACGAGAAAAAGATCCAAAGAAGTGGATCGTTATAACAGGAATGGGGCTTACCTATGTTTTCGGGAATGACATCGATACGTTTTATGATAATCTTTTGGAGGGGAAAAGCGGTATTGGTTTCATAGATCGATTCGATGCCTCGAGTTACAATTTTAGATTTGCAGATCAAATTCATGGTTTTTCTGCAAACAGGTACATTGATGGGAAGAGAAACTACCGAGGATAGTGTTGAGGCGATTCCAGGCCCGACAAAGTTAGATAAACCATTGCAAATGCACTGGGCATATAAAAACATTTGTTTACAGGTCAGTGTGCAGATATTAGACTAATAGCTCTTCAAAGCAGAATCGGGTATCGATTCTCATGCAAGAGGTCAAAATACACAACGTTGTTCAAATTAGGACCAACGTATTTCATAAGGGAGCATTAGTGTAGTAGGTTCTTTGAAAAATAAGGCATTAAATGTGCAAACAATATGGCAGAGAATTAGGATCAAAATGGCAAGACTGAAATTCAGAACATACATATTTGGTGGAGGCCACACAACTAGTGGCTCAAATTTGAGCAGGACCAGCAATCGCTTGCTCTGATACCATGTTAAACACATACATGGTGTACGCATAGTATGAATGATAAGCATGGGAGTGCATCTATTATTTACATGATATACATTTATAGTACATGGTGTGACCCTTGGATTCATATTTCAAGTGGTCTCTTGGACTCCCTTTGTTTGTTCAGCTTCCACACCAACCCTTAGAGGATTAGGTGTACAACATATTTTATGTGAAATTTGTTTAAAAGTTGATTAATAAAAAATATTTAATTTAAATTATTATTTTAAAAATTTCAAATATTTTAAATATTTTCTTTTTTTCATTAGATTTGTATAATAAATATTGAAAGTTCACCAAAAATTATCCTATAAAATTTCGATCAGAAAGTCATTTAGTTAAATGACTATTTACTAATTTCGATCAAAAAGTCATTTAGTTAAACAACTATTTACCATTGATATTAAACAGACCCAGCAAACCCAAAACTTTCACTCATCCCTAAACAACTATTTACAATCGATATTAAAATGACAATATTTAAGCGGTAAATCCAAAAAGTTGGTATCAAAATGGCTATTTCAAAAATCAAATTAAAAAAGGAGTCCTCTACTTAGGTGGAAGAATTGTCTGGATGGTCAAAAGTGGTCGGGTAAATTTAAAAATAAATAAATTATATAAGCCGTGTTTGAATCATATTTTTTATGGTGGAAATAGATTCAGCACCATCAAAAACATTTTAGCATCTAAAATCTTAAAATTGATTCACAAAAATCCCTGCTAGATTTTCTCAAAATGTAACCAGAATTTCCAAAAATTTCAAAACAAAAAAGCAATCTCATTAAACTATAGCAGTTTCACTCGTCCCTAATCCAAACAGGTTCTTATTAGTAAAAACTATCACATATGGGGAATTTAAAAGTAGTTTTGAATATTTGTGATATACCTCATGAATCTAATTTATATTTATGATTTTTAAAGGACAATCTAAAAATCTATTAGCCTTTCCACATTTTCATTTCTGATTTTCGAGATAAAAATCTAATGTATACAGTGACCATTAAATTATTTGATTTTGCGTTCCTCCCAAAGTAGATGACCATATCATTTGTGGACTTAAGTAGCATTGCATCTACAACTGCAATCATATAATTTATAAACTAAATAAGATGGTTGCCTAGCAGCTAGTCCCTGCCTTGAGTGAGGGAACTGAACCGCTCTAAAGACCGGAGGAATATTGATGGGGTCCGCACTAGATACCAACAATAGATATGAGCTACTAGACTGGTGAGAGCGTTACCTAAAAGTCTATAGGTAGTAGTAGATACAGTAGCAGAGACAAAGTTAGCAGGCTCATAGCCACCATCAACAACAACACCAACAATAGTGAAGGTTGAGATTGGAGATTGAACTCTTGTTTGATCTGTCTTTAAAGAATTTGTGAATCAATAAACATATACGAGTTTGCCATCACGGTAGGTTCTTCTTGCCCATTGAATAAAAGTAACATTAAGCAATAGTAATATAAATGGGATAGAAGACCCATGAACAAACAATGGGATCAAACATGATTTAAGTATGATTGTTAGTAGCAACGAACATGTATCTCTCTGATGTCTGGTATAGGAGGAAACAACAGGATCAAACATGATTTAAGTATGACTGTTAATAGCAACGAACATGTATCTCTCTTTTGTTCATGGACGAAAGGGTTATTAATAAAAACAAAGAAAAGAGGCCACAACTACCCACCAATCATTTGGTCTTATCAATCAATCTTTTTATTCTCGTGACACAAAGACGTATACAAATGAAAAACAAGAGAGGGAAAAAAAGTGAACATATCGTGTGATATCTAGACACTTCAATATATGCAAATAGACACCATCTATATCACATGACTTATATTTGGAGGCGCAGAACTTTTTGCTAATGCGTATTCCCGATGTCATGCATGTTATACTAGACTCGAGCTTTGACAAATCTTCAACAAACCTCAACACAGACACGTATCTCTTATGCCATGAACGCGAACTTGCATGCATACCAAATGCATTATTCTGGATCTGGGATGCATGCATACCAAATGTTCGGATCTATGAGGCTTCTCTGTCAGGTTCTATGAACGACAACCTGCATGCATATTCAGAAGATATTCATAAGATAGGCATCTATTAACGGTAGCCATGACACTTTCAGTAGCCGGCTCTCGGGCAACCAAAACAAGGGATGCTTCTTAATTAAGGACCGTCACCAGTGCATACGTAGCTCCTCATTAATGAACTATGGTATTCCTATTTCGGTTGCATATGTCTCTTCTAAGCTTTCTGGAGTTTACTCCCTGCAGGGATATCTGTATCTATGTAGGTTATGCTATCTCTCAAGCAGTTCTGTTTGTAACACCTTAGGTTGGACCTCGTTGGTAACTCCTTCCCGAAACCCCGTCTGTTTGTATGTAAGATCGTCGTGGTATATGCCCTGATGAATGGTTGTGTTTGCATATTGTAGTGGTGCTCATGAATTATCATAGTACTCCAGAAAATGAAGGTGGCTATGTATACGCTTAGATCTAGTTCGTCTTGCTTCGCGTCTACGCCACTACGCGTGATCTAGGTGGCACTAGAGACACACACAGGACAACGAGGGCTTATGAAAGCTCAAAAAAAAATTATCAGAATGCTCTCGAACCAGGACTAGAGTATATATCTCGTCGTCCTGATTGCGATGGTGCAAATGGTTCGTCAATTCGAGCTCGTATGAGGGAGAACGAGCCAGTGAGAGTTCTAGTCAAAGTTGGGTTGTGGGCCAGGTTTAAGTGCCCCACAATTTGACCAACCCCGAGGCATGAAACCTAGCTCCCGAAAACAGTGGAATTGTGGCCTCGTTAAATTTCCCAATAACCCTTAATTTCAAAATATTTAAAAACGAATATTAAGGTTTAAAAAATAATATATATAATAGATAATATATGGGCCACCACCCCCACCACCCCCAAAATATATTTATACAAAATTTTGGGCCGATAGGCCGTGACCCCCGTTCTCCCCCCAACCTTCATACCAAAATTAATATATATAAAAAAGGTCGATGGGCCATCACCCCCGTCGGCCTCCCTCAACCACCATACATCAAACACAACAGTACATGGGGTGGGCAGGCCACCTCTGGTGGACCTAGCTTACACCCAACATTTAACATTACCATCGTTAAAATGGCGAAGACGGTGGGAGTTGAACCCACGGTCGGCGAGAGGGTCGGCCCTACCCTGAGCAAAAAATACACATGAGGTTTTTTAATGGATTAAAAAAAGGAGGGGCAGGGTTTGACCACCCGACCCCTCCTCAACAAATTGCCTTATTTACCGTTACACCAAACTATTCCATTCGTAAATTGGTCAGAGAAATTATATAAACCCTCATTTGCACAATGTGCCCAAGCATCATGGAGGAACTAGGAGCAGGCATGGAAAACGAGACAATATTTTATTTAATTAATTTATTGTAGGTGGAACCATGACTAAGCGAAATTTCCAGGAGGGTGAAATTTTTGCAGTGTCCAAATTAGACAAAATTTATGTCGATCTTACACCTCTCAACGACACGAACCCGATGGTGTAGTCAATTTCCTGATCTGGGCATCCGATTTGTAGAAGACCTGCAGGAGGGAATCTTTGAGGAATCTAGGGGGATCTAAAGGATTCCTTAAGCCCCAGAATTCCACTTTCTCAGAACTCAGAAATTTGATAGTCAATTTTGCACTATTCGATGCTACAAATCTAATGGTGCATTTAGATTTCCATTTTCTCATTTCATTTTTCAGCCAGTTTTCTAAGTGGAATGCAGGTGTCAACATTCAGCGTGCAAGTAATCATTCCAAGAGATTCGACGTAGCGAGGTTGATGGTACGACCAACTTCAGCAGTTTGTCATCCTTTTTCTTGAGATGGCCCCTGGATGTGAGGTATATGCAGTATATTCATGTAATTCTTTTTCTATGCATTGTGCTGCACATATCCCTGTTTGATGTTTGATGTGGGGTCTTGTTTTCTCCCTTGCTTCATGATTCCTGCTTGATGTGATGCGAAATCATTTGTGTGATGTACTTGTTGTCATGATTCATCATGTTTTATTTGAGATCCCTTTGTCATCATGTTGATGGGATACTCATGTGTCGCCATGCATGTTTGCATTGAGATCCATTTTATGCCATGTTGGCGAGATGTTCATTATCATCATGCATGAGTTTGTGTCATACTCATAGGAGTCTTTTTTTGAATGAGAGTTCCTGTAGTGTAACATCTCTTGGAGCCACTCTTGTGTGAGGGAATTTTCCTTGTGTGGTAGCGACATCACCTCTCATGTACATCATCACTATTGACAGCGCTTAATGCAGTGGCCTACACCATCTTGATACCGGGGCCCGGAGACGTAGTCCCTCTTGGACTAACTCTGTTATCAACGGCTTATGTTTTCATGTGTTTATGATTGTCATGTTCCTCTTCTTTACATCATGCAGATGTATTCATTGATGCTCTTTTAAAAATACAATTTAACACATTATGAAAGTAAAAGGCCTTGAAAGGGTCCTTTGTCACAAAAACGCGCACCTGGATCAAGTGGTATTAGAGCTGGTCTTTGCGTGGATGTGAACTGCAAGCGTGAACGATGGAACATGCACTGACAGAGGATGAAAAAGCGATGTATGAGACCATGCTCAAAATTTATAAAAGAGTGGAACTAATGTATGAAACTCTACAGAAAAAGACAGAGGAAAAGGAGTGATTGCAACTTCAATTGTGAGCCACGAAAGAGGCCCTAGAAGAAGTGAAGCAAAACAACCAAAATATTCAAACAGAGAACGCTAAATTGAAGATGCGTTTACAAGAAGTGAAAGAGGAGAAACATAGTTTGCTACAACAACTGCAAGATAAGGACGAGGCCTTGGAAATTCTACTGTGTGACCCATGTGAGGTAAAAAGTAGTTCTCCATCTTCATGTATCTGTCCTGATGATGATTTTGCTATTTTTGAAAATCATACCACAGAAATTGGCTTCAAACTGTTGAAGAGAATGGGGTATGAAGGAAAAGGCTTGGGCGTTAATACCCAAGGCATTGTCAACCCCATCAAAGTAGAAGAATTACCCCGTGAGACAGGACTTGGGTATGTCATAAAGGAAGTTGGAGAATGCACCGAGACAACTAGCGAACCACCAACAACAGATGATGAGAAGCCCTCATTAGTTATTTCCAAATCGACAGAGGAAGTAAAAGATATCGATTTCCTTTCAGTTTGACATAGTATGATTTACGTTGGAGATGTGGAGATCCCAATTACAGGGACAAACATGAGGCTTCTTACCAGGACAACGCACGAGGAGGAAAAAGAACTTGGTGTTAATAACCAAGGCATAACTCAACCTTTGGAGGAAGTCCATAAACATCGATTTGCAAGCGTGGGATACACCAAAGGAGAATTATCGAAGGTGTCAGATTCTTTTGAGCCATCGTCAAAATCGTCGAGGAAAGAGAATGATGGGAAAACATCCCCGTCATCCCATGGTAGTTTCCATTGCAAGGAAAGAGCTGAGACAAGCTCTCATCGCCATACTTACACCAGAGACAACAAGGAAAGGTATAAACACTCTTGACATTCGAATGATCATTTCGATTATAATCATGTTGTTAATGATGAACGTAAAACATGGCATCGAAAAACACATACCTTTTGTGGATTACATAACCATACATTTTCTAAGTGTTGGAAAATAATAGCAGCACAAACAAAGAAGAGGCGTGAAAGACCCTCTCAACAGCAGGTAAAGAAACATGTTAAACAAATATGGAGGAAGAAGACCTATTGCAGTCATTGTGATAGAAGTGGCCATCAAAGAGCCACTTGTTGGAGGCTCCATCAAGAGCAACACCTTAAAGACAAAGTGTCGGTGCATAAACCAGGTGAAGCAGTTGTTCGACAAGAAAAACTGCCACAAGGAGGTGACCCATTCATGTTGATAAGAGAATAATGGTTTCTAGATATGTTAGCGTGTTATGGTTGTGATTTTGTAAATCATATGTTTCATTTCAAAATGTAAAAGTGATGATGTGTTTTCCATCACTTGTTCAGCAACAATGATGTTTGGTCCTATTTTGAGTTGCATTTTAAACTCTAAAAGCGATGTCATGTTTCCATCACTTGTCAAAGCAAATAATGTTTTGCCTTATCTTTGTAAATCATGTGTTGTAGTGTTGAAGTGTTTTCCATCACTTGTTGAAGCAGCAATGATATGTTGGCCTTGTTTTCGTAGCTACGGTATTGCGTCCATCTTGATGTAAAATTGATCATTGAGTATGTGTTATAAACTCGTGGTAAGTACATGATGCTTGGGTCATTAGTTGGTCATGAAAGTCAAGCATGTAATTTGCAAAACAATGTACTAGAGGTTGCAGGTGTCGGCTCTTCGCTTAAGGCTCCGAAGAACAAAGGTGAAGGAGATGGAAGCGAGACCTTTTAGGATGCTTGTGGTGCAGACAAGGTACAGAGAAGTTTCAGATTATTTTTCATGCTTTTGGAGGACCAAAAGCTCCTCAGTGGGGAGGATTGATCTAGGTGGCTCCAGAGACACACAGAGGACAAAGAGGGCTTATGAAGGCTCAAAAATCAAAATGATCAGAATTCTTTCGAACTAGGACTAGACCATAGATCTCGTCGTCCTGATCGCGGCGGTGTGAATGGTTCGTCAATCCGAGCTCGTATGAGGGAGAAAGAGCCAGTCAAAGTTCTGGTCAAAGTTGGGATGTGAGCCAAGTTTAGGTGTCCCGCAATTTGACCAAACACGAGACATGAAACCTAGCTCCTAAAAGCGGTTGAAATTGTGGCCTCGTTAAATTGCCCAATAACCCTTAATTTTGAAATATTTAAAAATGAATATTAAGGTTTAAGAAATAAAAAATATATGTATGAGGTGGCGGGCCAGCACCCCCACCACCGACAAAATATATTTATACAAAATTTTGGGCCGACAATCTGTGACCCCTGTTGGTCCCCCCAACCTTCATACTAAAATTAATTTTAAAAAAAAGGCCAACAGGCCATCATCCCCGCCGGCCTCCCTCAACCACCATATATTAAATACAACAGTACATGGGGTGGGTGGGCCACCTCCAGTGTACATGGCCCACACCCAACTCTTAACATTACCATCGTTAAAAGGGCCGAGCCAGTGGGAGTTGAACCCACGGCCGGTGGGAGGGCTAGCCCCGCCCACGCGGCGGTTGCATATCATATCAGACCTCCACGCCATATAACAAAATGAACACCCCAATTAATACGCCAAAACATTTAATGCACACTTAAATAAAAAAGAGTCAACTGAATGGATACGGAGGGTATGGGGCGGGCCACCCAATGTGGACCCAACCCCTAGCAAAAAATACACATGCGATTTTTTAATGTATTAAAAAAAGGAGGGGCGGGGTTTGACCACCCGACCCCTCCTCAATAAATTGCCTTATTTACCATTATACCAAACTACTCCATTGGTAAATATGTTAGAGAAATTATATAAACCCTCATTTGCACGGTGCGCCCAAGCAACATGGAGGAACCAAGAGCGGGCACGTAAAATGAGACGATATTTTTTTAATTAATTTATTGCAGGTGGAACCATGACTGAGCGAAATTTCCAGGAGGGTGAAATTTTTGCAGTGTCCAAATTAGACAAACTTTATGTCGATCTTACACCTCTCACCGACATGAACCCAATGGCGTAGTCAGTTTCCTGACCTGAGTAGCAAATTTGCAAAGGACCTAGAGGAGGGAATCTTGAGGAATCTAGGGGGAATCTAAAAGATTCCTTAAGCCTCAAAATTCCACTTTCTCAGAATTCAAAATATTGACAGTCAATTTTGCACTATTCGCCGCCACAAATATGATGGTGCATTTAGATTTTCCATTTGCTCATTTCATTTTTGCAGCCACTTTTCTAAGTGGAGTGCTGGTGTCAACATTCAGCGTGCGAGCAGTCATTCCATGAGATTCGATGCGGCGAGGTTGATGGTACGACCAACTTCAGCAGTTTTCCATCCTTTTCTTCAGATGACCCCTGAATGTGAGGTATATGCAGTATTTTCATGTACTTCTTTTGCTATGCATTGTGTTTCACAGATCCTTGTTTGATGTTTGATGTGGGATCTTGTTTTCTTCCTTGCTTCATGATTCTTGCTTGATGTGATGCCTAATCATTTGTGTGATGTACTTGTTGTCATGATTCGTCATGTTTTATTTGAGATCCCTTTGTCATCATGTTGATGGGATACTCATGTGTCGTCATGCATATTTGCATTGAGATCCCTTTTATGCAATGTTGGTGGGATTTTCATTATCATCATGCATGAGTTTGTGTCATACTCATAGGAGTCCTTTTTTGAATGAGAGTTCCTGTAGCGGAACATCTCTTGGAGCCACTCCCACATGAGGGAATTTTCCTTGTATGATAGCGACATCACCTCTTATGAACATCATCACTATTGACAGCGCTTAATGCATTGGCCTACACCATCTTGACACTGGCGCCTGGAGACGTAGTCCCTCCTAGACGAACTTCGTTATCAACGGCTTATGTTTTCATGTGTTGATGATTGTCATGTTCCTCTTCTTTATAGCATGCAGACATATTCATTGATGTTATTTTTAAAATTCAATTTAACACATCATAAAAGTAAAAGGTCTTGGAAGGGTCCTTTGTCACACCCAGACCTAGATCAAGTGGTATCAGAGCCGGTCTTTGCGTTAATGTGAATTGCAAGTGTGAACGATGGAACGTGCAGCGACAAAGGATGAAAAAGAAATGTACAAGACCATGCTCAAAATTTCCAAAAGAGTGGAAATAATGTCTGAAACTCTACAGAAAGAGACAAAGGAAAAGGAGCGATTGCAACTTCAGTTGCGAGCCACAGAAAAGGCCCTAGAAGAACTAAATCAAAACAACCAAAATCTTCAAACATGGAATGCTGAATTGAAGATGCGTCTACATGAAGAGAAAGAGGAGAAACATAGTTTGCTACAATAGCTGCAAGCTAAGGACGAGGCCTTGGAAAAGCTACAACGTGACCCATGTGAGGTAAAAAGTAGTTCTCCATCTTCATGTATGTGTCCTGATGATGATTTCACTATTTTTGAAAATCATACCACAGGAATTGGCTCCAAACTGTTGAAGAGAATGGGGTATGAAGGAAAAGGTTGGGCGTTAATGGCTAAGGAATGTTCAACCCCATCAAAGTGGAAAATTACCCCATCAGGCAAGACTTGGGTATGTCAGAAAGGAAGTTGGGGAATGCATCGACACAACTAGCGAACCACCAACAACAAATGATGGGAAGCCCTCATCAGTTCTTTCCAAATCGACAGAGGAGGTAAAAGATGTTGGTTTCCTTTTGGTTTCACATATTATGATTTCTGTTGGAGATGTGGAGATCCCAATTACAAGGACAAACATGAGGCTCCTTACCAGGACGAGGCACAAGGAGGAAAAAGAACTTGGTGTTAATAACCAAGGCATAACTCAACCTTTGGAGGTTGTGCATAAACATCGATTTGCAGGCGTGGGATACACTAAAGGAGAATGCTCGAAGGTGTCAAATTCTTCCGAGCTATCGTCGAAATCGTCGAGGAAAGAGAATGATGGAAAAACATCCCCATCATCCCATGGAAGTTTCCATTGCAAGGAAAGAGCTCAGACAAGCTCTCATCACCATACTTACACCAGAGACAGCAAGGAAAGGTATAAAGACTCTCGACATTCAAATGTTCATTTCAATTATAATCATCTTGTTAATGATGAACGTAAAACATGGCATCGAAAAACATGTACCTTTTGTGGATTGCATAACCATACATTTTCTAAGTGTTGGAAAAGGATAGCAGCACAAACAAAGAAGAGGCGTGAAAGACCCTCTCAACAAAAAGTAATGAAACATGTTAAATAGATCTGGAGGAAGAAGACCTATCATAGTCATTGGGACAGAAGTGGCCATCAAAGAGCCACTTGTTGGAGGCTCCATCTAGAGCTGGGCCTTAAAGACAAAGTGACGGTGCATAAACCAGGTGAAGCAGTTGTTTGACAAGCAAAACTGCCACAAGTAGGTGACCCACACCCAACCCTTAACATTACCATTGTTAAAAGGCCGGAGCTAGTAGGAGTTGAACCCACAGCCGATGGGAGGGCCGGCCCCACCCACCCTGAGGCTTCATATCATATCACAGCTCTGCGCCATATAACAAAACGAACACCCCAATTAATATGCCAAAAGAATTAATGCGCCACTTAAATAGAAACGCACCAACTGTATGGATACAGAGGGTATGGGGCGGGCCGCCCAATGCGGGTCCCACCCGCAGAAAAAACGACACATCTGTTTTTTCATGTATTAAAAAAAGGAGGGACGTGGTTCGAACACCTGACCCCTCCTCAACAAATTGCCTTATTTACCATTACACCAAACTACTCCATTGGTAAACCCGCCAGACAAATTATATAAACTTTCATTTGTACAATGCACCCAGGTAGCATGGAGGAACCAGGAGAGGGCACGAAAAACGAGACAATATTTTTTTAATTAATTATTGTAGGGGGAACCATGACTGAGCGAAATTTCCAGGAGGGTGAAGTTTTTGTAGTGTCCAAATTAGACAAACTTTATGTTGATATTACACTTCTCAGCGACACGAACCCGATGGCGCAGTCAGTTTCATGATCTAAGCATCCGATTTGCAGAGGACCTAGAGGAGGGAATCTTTGGGGAATCTAGGGGGAATCTAAAATATTCCTTAAGCCCCAGACTTCCACTTTCTCAGAATTCAAAAATTTGACAGTCGATTTTGCACTATTCGACGCCACAAATCTAATGGTGCATTCAGATTTTCCATTTGCTCATTATATTTGTCGGCCACTTTTCTAAGTGGAGTGTAGGCGTCAGCATTTAGCATGTGAGCAGTCATTCCATGATATTCGATAGAACAAGGTTGATGGTATGACCAACTTCAGCAGTTTGTCATCCTTTTCTTGAGATGGCCCCTAGATGTGAGGTATATGCAATATATTCATGTAGTTATTTTGCTATGCATTATGTTGCACATATCCCTGTTTGATGTTTAATGTGGGATCTTGTTTTCTTCCTTGCTTCATGATTCCTACTTGATGTGATGCAGAATCATTTGTGTGATTTACTTATTGTCATGATTCGTCATGTTTTATTTGAGATCCCTTTAATGTCATGTTGTTGGGATACTCATGTGTCGCCATGCATGTTTGCATTGAGATCCCTTTTATGCCATGTCGACGGGATGTTCATTATCATCATGCATGAGTTTGTGTCATACTAATAGAGTCCTTTTTTGAATGAGATTTCCTGTAGTGGAACATCTCTTGGAGCCACTCCTGCGTGAGAGCATTTTCCTTGTATGATAGCGACATCACCTCTTATGTACATCATCACTATTGACAACACTTAATGCAACTGCCTACACCATCTTGACACCGAGGCTTGAAGACGTAGACCCTCCTGGACAAACTCCATTATCAACCACTTATGTTTTCATGTGTTGATGATTGTCATGTCCTCTTCTTTACAACATGCAGATTCATTGATGTTCTTTTAAAAGTGCCATTTAACACATCACGGAAGTAAAAGGTCTTGGAAGGGTCCTTTGTCACACCTGGATCTAGATCAACACGGGGGCTTTGTTTGTATACATAGAAGACACAATTGGTATCTTAGATTGATGCTTTCTCGTGCGTAACAATGGAGGCCGAATGGAAGCAGGGATCTGCATGGATCGGGGCTTTGCAGACCTACTGGAGAATTCTTTACTGCTGTCTTTGGAATGGAAGCTAAAGAGGAAGAGTGTGAAACCCTTCCGTTGTTAGTGAATAAGTTGAAGAGGCAACCGCAGAGCCGCTAGTTGAAGAAGCAACCATCGAAGGAAACACAGTCTATTGTTGTTGTTGCGTGTGTGCAATTCGGTGAGCCATTTATCTCCTTTCTGAAGCAAAGTAGGGTCATCAATCTTGTTGCCGCAAGAGAAGTTCCCATCTTCCTACAACCAAAAGCTCTCTCGGAAGCAGATGCAAGAAGCATGAGAATTTCCTGTCCTCCAGAGAGCATATGCAAGAAACGAAGTCTGGGACTGACATGCAGCTCTCTAGGAAGCAGATGGGTCGTCAATCTTGTTGTTGCCGCAGGAGAATTGCTTGTCCTCCTACAACTAGAAGCTCTCTGGGAAGTAGATGTAAGAAGCATGAGAATTTCCTGTCCTCTAGAGAGCATATGCAAGAAGCAGATGCAAGAAACGAAGTCTAGGACTGACATGCAGCTCTATGGAAAGCAGATGCAAGAAACGAAGTCCGGGACTTACATGCAGCAGCTGGAACTTGTTGAACATGCACCACCTGGAAACTGACTTCAACTTTGAATAGCATTCAACTTACTTCAACTTGGAATAGCATTCAATATTTTTAAACTACCAAACTAATGCTTACATTGGTGAAATAGATTTGCGAAATCAGTATGCATAATATATACTTTTGGCCTCTCCGCCTCAAAAAGAGGCCAAATAAGATGGTGAAATGATATACGCTTGAAAAGTTTGGTTAAATTTGGTTTATAAGTGATCCTACTAATAATAAGTAGGTGAAAAGCAGGTGAATTAATTGTTTGACATCGTGAATCGATTACTATAGTCCCATGCCATTTCTAGATGACAAGGACTAATAAAATAAAGGTACACAAGAAAAAAAGCTTACAATGATAGAGTACAACTTATGTGTTAAACCAACCAATTACACCATTGAGATTTTCATTTTTTGCCATTTTAATTTCAAATTTAGCATTAATCTATTAATCAGAAATTAAAAAACTTGTTACCTAAGTAAACTCTATATTTCGTAAATATTACACTATAAACTAAATAAGATAAAGGTACACAAGGAGAAAAGCTTACAGAGGTAGAGTACGACTTATTCGTTAAACCGACCAAATACAATGGTAGGTTAATTCAGATTTAATAATCTCGTTAGCTAATTCAACTCTAACCCTGTTTTTCCCATATATGATAATATTATGTATAATATATGGGGAAAAAATAATGACGTGGTAAAGCGCTATCTAAGTTATAAAAAAACTTATCATAATGCTTTTATCGAGTTGAGTTTGAGCCCGTGTAAAATGATGGGAAAAATATGCAGTAACGAAGAGTTAATTATTGAAACATATTATCATATTATTATTTGACGCTAATTATTTTCTTCAGAACAATTTGTTTGTGATTTATAATAAGATATATTTTTATTCATATTACGAGTATTGAGATGTAATTTTTTTTTAATAAAAAAATGAATTTTTAACTATAGCCTTTGGAAAGTGGATGTTATGTTTTTAGAAAAATATTATAAATTTATATATAAAGTGGAACAATTAAGTTATAGTTTTTTCAAAATGTGTATACATAAATGAATAGTAGTTCTGGTTTTTACTACTTTATTTTATTTTGACTCAGGAATATTTTTGCAGATCATGATTTTTAAAATAGATGGTTATTGTCCTTAAATCCATTTGCCCCAAATATACTTAGATTTACTTCATGGTTGTGTAGTTAGAATTTTCATACCAAATAAAATCTTGTATTATTGGCATTGGTAGTTCTATATTTTAAAAGAAAAAAATTGTTTCAACTGGGGCTTTCCAATTTGGACCTTGTTATTTTTACAAGGTAATAGGCACTAATAATTAGATTTAAATCATAATTTAGTTAATTTATTAAAATAAATAAAAATTAAAAAGATAGTAATAAAATTGTAAAGTTCATAATAATTATATATATTATATAAACTTGTATGTTTAATAAATTTAGAATAGATTGTTTTCAAATTTATGTGGGATTAAGATATGATGTAACATAGATCAAAAAGGATTATTTTAGCCATATAAAAGACTTCATGGCGACTCAAAAGTAGGGAAATCTCGATCAAAGAAGGCGATCAAAACACACATTTTTCATCAATATGCTAATTGCAGAAGGAACTATAATTCCATATGGGACATTGAATCAATCTCTAGGGTCAGAGTGCATTCCACTTTGGTGATCTTGAGGGAGGTAGTCATATTTTTGGCGCATGCTCTCGATTTGTGGATGATACCTTCATCAACTGGCCTCATGGTCATGAGAAGTTAGATGTTTTCCTCCAACATCTGAATAATCCGTTTAGCTCAATTAAGTTCACAATGGAAACTAAAATTAATGGTATCCTTCCCTTTCTTAATGTTCTTATCTCCAAGAAATATTATGGCTCTTTCTCTCACTAGGTCTTTTGGATGAAAACCCATACAAAGCAGTATCGTCACACTAGTTCCCACCATTTTCTGGCTCAAAAGGTTGGTGTTCTCAACACGTTGACCACTTGGGCTCTCAGGGTTTCAAATGATGATCACTTGGAAAATGAGAAAACTCATATCCTTAGAGTGTTTGACAATAATGTCTATAGTAAGCTCCAAGGTCTCATAGCTTTCTTAAATTTGAGCAGAGGTCTGAAACCGAGGAAAGACCCTAGGGATTTGGTTGGCAGTGTTCAACTTCTATTTATCGAGGGTACTACTGATAATATTTCTTGTATTTTAAGGAAATAAAAGATCTCTTCAACCTTTAGACCTTAAAACACCATTCATGGTTCCCTCCAATCTGTTAAAGACCCGTTGGATCCAAAGAAAATGAAAGGTGTCTATCTGATTCCATGTTCTTGTGGGGCCCCATATATTAGGGAAATTGGTCGATCTATAAATCATAGAAATCAAGAGCATGTTGTTTATATCAAGCATTGTAGGGTGCGATCCTCAACTCTAGTTGAACATGCTGAGAAGACAAAACACCACACTTGTTTGGAAGAGTCTAGGGTCATTGCTAGGATTAACCATTGCCATCACCACAAGTTTAGCGAGGCCATCGAAATCGAAAAAATGTCTCATATGTTGAATATGGATGACAGATGGAAAATTAGTAGTTGTTAGATCCCATCTCTTTTCTCCTTGAATTTTTCTCTCCTTCGTCTCTTCCCCTTTATTTTGTGATCTCTCCCCTCCCTCACTCCACCCTTTTTAATTAATTAATTATAATTTTATTATTTTATTTTATTAATTAGTGATAGATGTTATTATTTATTTGATTCTTTTATTTAGTTTCATTTTATTTTTATTTGATTCCTTTATTTTAGTTTCATTTTATATAGTTTGGGTGTGCCTAATGGTTAAGAGCGTGTGTCTCCTCTGTCTCCTCCTACCAGAGGGGTAGAGTATGTAGGTCTTCATAGACTTAACAATGGGTTCTCATACACCAATTTGATGGGGCCTCATACACCAATTTGATGTGTGGCTTTGCAGTCACCTTAAAATTGCATAATAATAATACTTTTTATTCATTTTTTTGGGTTCTCATACACCAATTTGATGGGGTCTCATACACCAATTTAATGTGTGGCTTTGCAGTCACCTTAAAATTGCATAATAATAATATTTTTTATTCATTTTTCTTCTCATACACCAATTTTGTGTGTGGCTTGGAGTCACCTTAAAATTGCATAACAATAATAATTTTTATTCATTTTTATTTTCTTATGTTAAGTTAGTTATTTGGTTATATTTTTAATTCTTTATTTTGTTTATTCATTTATTTTATTTTAATTAATAATTTGTTTTATTTATTTAAT
The DNA here is from genome assembly GCA_000404065.3 of Pinus taeda. Lineage (NCBI taxonomy): Eukaryota > Viridiplantae > Streptophyta > Pinopsida > Pinales > Pinaceae > Pinus > Pinus taeda. The sequence continues at coordinate 116,934 of APFE030157728.1, forward strand.
TTTTAAATTTTATTTTATATTATTTGTTTTGTATTTTAATTATTCTCTTCATTATAATTGTATTAAAATAATTAGTGTTGGTTTTTTGTTCAATCATTCTAAAAAGATGGTTTCTAATAATATTAAGAATAGTTAAGGAAAACAATAATCTGGGTCTCATACACCAATTTGGTGTGTGGTTTTGCAGTCACTTTATAATTGCATAATAATAATAATAATTTGTATTCATTTTTCTTCTCATACACAAATTTGGTGTGACTTGGCAGTCACCTTAGAATTGCATAAGAATAACAATTTTTATTCATTTTTCTTTTCTTCTAGTTAGTTGGTTATATTTTTAATT
>APFE030157729.1:30192-67742 GCA_000404065.3 Pinus taeda
AATTCAATGATTTAACGCTCCCTTCCACTCCCTTGTACTAACTAAGGCCGCGAGAGGTGTTACTTATTGTTTAACCTAACCTCCAAGGTCTATTATGAAGGTAGAGTTACAAATTCCCTTATTCTGAAGTCCTCAAATCTAAAAAAAATGTTGTCATTGCTTTAACATGCTAACCAAGTGGTACCGATGTGACCTCCACACAGTCCTAACCGGTCAATTTGGTGGGTCCTGCCATCAGAAACACGTCATGCTGTTCTGGCTATCACTGCTCAAGGTGTTTTTTGTTAAGCAAGGAATGGTATAGGTGGGCAGTAAGCAGTAAGGTGAAAGCATGGTTCCACAAGGGAACTTTATCTGTGTCAATTAGTTTTGGTTGGCATGCTCACACTCATTGTATCATGCAACGAATTTGGAAACAAGCAGTGAGGTGCGTGCGAAAGAGTAGGTTCCACCCTCAAGGTTATGCCTAGTCCCACCCCTAGGCCTCCAACCAACTGTCAACGTTGTTTGGTTGAGCGTATCGGGCCTCGCTAGACCTTAAACTTGAACACTACCACTGACGGCCGATGGCATGGTTCCATTGAGGTGCAATTCCACTGATGCCCACTCGACATTGGCTTGCCATCATTCATTTGAGCCTAAATTTCGTTGCCTGCTAGTGCCAGCGACATACCATATGTCGTAGAAACTAGTGAATTTAGGGTAATTATTGAGAAATGGTAGGATGATCATCTCACTTGTGCCCATGTAACTAACAATATCTAACATAAGCGTACCCCTAGGAGCTGTGGCCCAAGGCATGAGATCTCAACCTCTAAATTTAAATAAATTAACAAAAATAGAACATATGGAACTATGCATTCATTTACGTACTATCAAGGTGCATCAACGTAATCATAACACATAACTATACATTCTTCATGCTCAAGACAGTAAATAGAAAAATCCATGCATATAACAACTATGAATTTATAGGACTACATTCCATCATGGTCATATCCATGAACTTCACTTTTTAGGAAATCATTCATGTACATAACACACGAGATATCTCATTTAATTAACAATGTAATAGGATTTTATCACAATGCATAAAATATTCACATGAGTAATGCAAACTTATTTGTGTGTTTAAAGACATCTAGCAACTGAAGGAGGGACTTCAATTCTCCACCCAACCATATGCCAGGCACACTGCAATAATTTATTGGAGCCAACCACCCCTAATCTAGATCCAAAGTTTTGGGGGATGTGTATCCAAGGAAATTCACACCCAAGGATTAATCACGCAACCAAGAGAAGGATTCCATTGTTCGAGTGGCTTCACAGCCCCAAGGAAAGCACCAGAATGACTCACTTCGTCTCTAGTTAAAACATAGAGCTTCACCTAAGAAAAAATGATTTCTAGCTCAATTCCCAAATGTGGAATCATTGATTTTGGTGGTTTAACATCCGCCTCTCATGGAAATCACTACAGGGGTTTGTAGTCCATTGTCCTAGTGGTTTCATAGTCCTAAGGAAAGCACCACAATGACTTGGATTTCCCTATCCTAGTCGTTTAATAGCCAACAAACAAGTGGCATATGGTTTGATAGCCACAAGTTAAGCACCACAGTGATCCAATTCTCCATTGAGCTCCTCATTAATCAATCAAGATTAGACACACTTCTTGGTGGCCTCAACACAATCACAGAGATACATTCCCAATCCACAGAGCATAGGTTCAATTCGTACTTTTCTATATTCCTCTTGGATTCCACACTAATATCTTTGAACAAAGCCCCTCTTGAGTGTCTTCACTTGGAAGTCCCTTGCTTTTAAGTCCCTGACACTCTAAGTGCTCTTTGCACAATAATCTTTTGTGTCAATTTCTTTATGCATTCTCCACACACTTTGACCACCTTCTCTCCATTCTTGCAAAAAGTAACTCTCTCATCTCTCCATGTTTCATGAGGATATGGCATGGTATGCCATTGTCCTCCGCTTAGATTTCCCTATCTGACTTCAATGCTTATCAGCATAGTCTAATCCATCATTATGTGGATATTTATGACAATTGGGGGTAGTTGGTATGGGTCTGCTCATGGCAAGCCATAAAAAACCAACCAGTATGCAATAAGCAGTCAATGGGCATGTAATGACCCACCATAGGATTTCCTTAATATAAATTTGGATTTGTATGTCCCTCCCTTCAGGTCATTCATAAATTTATTTCCACACACACACATACATCTATAATTTTCACAACTAGGTTGACATACATGGGGTGTTATGGAAAAGGGGTTTTTACAGACCCCGTCCCGTTAGAGGAACATCATCCTTTGTGTTCTATACATAGAATACAAAATAATTGGCAAGATTTATGTTTATAGAACTTACATTTATTTACATAGTAAAACAAATTAGGTAATATACCCTCATTTGATAAGCCATTTCCCGGGTGACTTCATCTAGTCTAAAGTGCTTCCATCTCAACTTGACATATTCTATTACTTGATTCTAGAGTGTAATTTGACTCCAGTCTAGGATACACAATGGTTATAGTTGGAACTCTCCCTCTGGTTTCACTTGTATCACAAACCAATTGACAATATGATTAGTATCATGTACATACTAATTAAGTAAGGAAATGTTAAAAACATCATGTGCTTCCACTATCGGTGGTGAGGCCAATATATAATGGCCCCTCTCTTTTAAAAATATGAAATGATCCACAAAATATGGGTGCCAACTTGGCACAAGATCTCATTTTTAGTGATCTCATTCCTGATCTGATGTGGAGATACACATTCTCTCCTACTTGAAACTCCTTGTACATTCTCTAATGATCCACATAATGTTTTTTCCTATCTTGGGTTGCCTTCAATTTCTGCTTGATATTGAGCACTTTCTACTCCATCTCTTTTAGCATGTCCAACCCAAGGACCACCCTGTTCACTGGATCATCCAAGCTAATAGGAGTGTTTCATTTTTTGTGATACAAAGCATTGAAATGGCTCATCTTTATTGACTCTTGGTTTCCATTTTTAAATGCAAATTCAACTAGTGGTAGGAACTCTTCCCACCTCCTTGGCGGATGCATGACATGCATCTCAACATGTCCTCTAAAACTCTGTTCACCCTCTTATTCTAACCATTAGTCTGAGGATGATGTGTTGTACTAAAGGTTAGTTGGGTTCCAAAAATAGAAAACAATGCTCTCAAAAGGTTGATGTGAACTTGGCATCCTGATTTGAAATGATCTTCTTGGGCACGCCATGTAATATGAATATTTCCTTCATGAAAATATGAGTTATGCCAATAGCTTTGTGGGTGGACTTGACAACTATAAAGTGAATTTCCTTAATTTATAGACTACCAACATAATGATATCATGTTACTTGGATGTTATTGGAAATCTTGTGATGAAATACATAGATATGAATTCCTAATTCCACTCAGGAATTGGGATTGGTTGTAGTAATCTTGTTGGGTGTCTGCAATCCATTTTAACTTGTTGACATTCCAGATACCTGGAAATGTAATCTAGAACTTCATTTTTCATAATAGCTAATAGTACCACAATGACTAGAGTAAGGTCGTTTGTGAATCCATGATGAGCTTCTTCAAGTCGCTCATGTGAGGCGCATACCATCTATCCTTCGAATTCAACATACCATCATGATTGAGGGATTAATTTTTGTTCAATGATCCTTCTGGCTCTTTCTACAAGCATGTTTTCACATGTTGAAAGTTCCCATCTTGTATCAATGCTTCCATGATATTTTTGTTGATATTAAATTCACAAATTCTCATGGTTTCCAAGTGAACCACTTGTAGACTTTTGTTAAGTGCATCTCCTACCTTGTTCTCTTTTCCCTTAATGTACTTTATTTTAAAGTCAAACTCAATGGTCAGGGCTAGACATATAAATTGTCTTGCATTTAACTTGGGTTGGTCAAACAAGTATCTAAGCCCTCCATGATCTAACATTAATGAAGTATTTCTTCCAAGCAAGTAATGCCTGCACATCTTTAGTGCATGCACCATTGTTTCAAGCTCCAAGTCATGAGTGACATAGTTCCTCTCATTCTCATTTAATTTTCTTGATTCGTAAAAAATCACATGTCCTTATTGCATTAGGACTCCACCAAGCTCTTCCATACAAGAATCTGTGAAAACCACAAAATCCTTTTCTGGATCAACTATTCTCAAGACAGGTGCATGTGTGAGCAAGTGTTTGAGTTGTTCAAAGTTGGGTTTGCATTCTGATGTCGTTTGAAATTTAACTCCTTTCCTCTACATGGTTGTATATGGATACCCAATATTTGAGAAATCATGAATAAATCACCTATAGTATCCAATTAATCCCATAAAATATCGCACCTCTATGACATTTCTAGGAGACTTAGTATAAAATTATTTTACGTTAAAAATCACCATAATTTTATAGAGACCACACAAAATCATTAGAAATTTGAATATTTTTACAAAAATATCATCAAGGAGTTTATATTTTGCATATTAGGGACTAATAATATTCGTCAAGGTTTCTAAACTTTAAGATAAATTTCCATCTTTAAAATTTTCCCTCATATGTTCACCGTTAACACATAGTGGCACCTCAAGATGTTATTGGGACGAGTGTTGGTAGATCAAAATGTGACCCTAGATGAAATGTTGTTGATGTTGGATGACCTTCTACTCACAATGAAAAAAATAGATATTCGAAGTGCAACATTTAAAGTTTCATCTAAGTCTTCTACCTGCCCGAGGCTTCTCACCAAGAAGCATAAAAAACTCATGGATGTGAAAGCATTAGAATCCCCAAACTTAAAAGCCCAAATACACATTTCAATTACTTATTTTTTAATTTCTAGTATTATAGTTTTAAACTCTCACAACATTCTTCAACAATTCTCAATAATAAAACATGGCAAACCATAATATATATTTTTTAATTAAATATTAAAAAAAATATTAAAGAAATAAAAATAAAATTAATCGTGGATTAATTTTTTCATGATAAACCTTTGGTTCCATTTTGTTATTTAAAATTTTATTGTATACAAATAATTTTTTTTTTAATTTTTTTTATATAAAACAATATAATATATATATGATTTTATTTAGATTTTATAAAAATATTTGCACTTTTCAAAACAACTAGAATTTATAAATTTTTAATAATTAAAAAAATACATAAAAATATAATAAATTTATCATAATTTTCAAAAACCATTGAAAATAAATAAAAGGATTAAGATTCTTAGAATTATGAATTTTTAAATAATATTGATGTTATACCAAAAAAATCTTATATTATTTTTAAAAATTGTTATCTAAAATTATTTGTACTTTAAAGTTAATCTTTAAATTAGTAAAAGGGATTTTACCTTTGTACAATGATGGATATGGATTACAAGTTTATTATTAAAAGTAAATATTATAGGATTAATTGAAATAAATTAAAAATTAAAAATAAAAGTGAGTTATGAAGATATGATTTGAAAGCCTATGGGTTTTAGAATAAATATGATTTAGCTATTTTAAAGTTGGTGTAGATTAGGTTAACTATGATTTTTAGTGATTTTGATAATTTAAATATTTTTGAGTTTCGATTTTGAAAACCATAAATCAGATTTAAAGTAATTTTTGAATAATTTCGACAATTTTACCAAAAATATAAACCCTAAAAAAAACTAAAAAAACAAAAAAAAATATAACCCTAATTGGAAACAGTTACCTTAGTAAGTAGTTTTTTTAGTTACGTCAGTTTCATCCCATAACCAGTGAACAAACTTTTCCATTTTTAAATAATAAGTAAATTATGTATTTGTATGTCGTTTCCCTGTAATTAAACTATATATCATCTTACCCCCCTTTCTGCTTTCCTGACTTGCATTATTATTAAAGTGATATCCATTACCTGCCACCAATATGAAATCTTATGTATTAAAAGAGAATATTCCTACGTTAAAATTTGGAACAAGTAAATATTATTTGATTTGTTTTTAGTGAAATTGGAGCAAGTAAATATTATTTGATTTGTTTCTAGTGAAATTGAAGTGTTTTTATTGGTTTTTTAAGCTTAATTTGAAGTAAATTTATTGAAAATATAAGTTTGATGAGTAATTTCCGCATGATTGAAGTAACTTGAAATTTTTCAGAGTGTTGAATCTATATATAATAAAAAAACTAGTTTAAATAACACATAAAAATTTCACTTTAAAAATTTTAGAAAAACACTAAAAAAATCTAAAAAAAACCACTCCAATATTATCTACTCCAATGAAATTTGTATTACTATAAACTCTAATGAAATTTTTATTTCTATTATTATATTTTTACCCCATCTTTTTTCAGAGGAAAGCGAACCCCTTGAAAAAACTATATATGTCTTTATACCACTGTATGTCTTTATACCACTGTACATAGTACATCATAGACTGCTGGGCAGCCTTCACAAGATTCGATTCCCAACCCTTCCCAGATACACTCGCGTATTTTTACCCCATCTTATTAAAGCTGTTTTAGTGAAACTTTGAGCTCTTCAAGAATTATATCAAAGTTTGGCAAATTGTTTAAAAGCTAAAATAACAGCGTGACATTTAGCGGACATTCGAACAATTTGGCGATTTGTCTAGAATTAAAAAGAACAACAAGCTAAGACATTTAGCGGACATTCAAACATTTGGGCGAATTGTCTAAAATTTAAAAGAGCAACACGACAATTAGCCAATCTTCCAAAAGTGTTGAACAGAACATAGAATTTGGTGGATGATTCTGGAAACTGTATGCAATAAAAAAACCCAAAATTTCAATAATATCGAACTTTCCAGACCGTTCAGGCCTTTTCAGGGAACGCAACACAAACGCGGCATTACAAACATGTAAAAATTTATTCTGCCTCAGACAAATGATGAAAAATGTAAATAAAAATGTTAAATGCGATGCCGGCACACACTTTACACGAAAAATTCCGACTCTAAATTCCGTCAATCGTCACACACCGGCAGCCGTTCATGGGTGGGCTCCGCCTCGATGAAAAACGTTTCGAACACCGCCCCTGCGAGGCCACCGCCAATGAGGGGTCCGACCCAGAAGATCCAGTGGTTTTCCCATGTCCAGCTCACCAGCGCCGGCCCGAAGGCCCTCGCCGGATTCATACACGCTCCGTCGAAGGCCCCGCCGGCCAAAATGTTGGCGCCCACGATGAATCCAATGCAGATCGGGGCAATGGTGCCCAGGGAACGCCTGTTGGGGTCAACTGCCGTGGCGTATACCGTGTAGACGAGGCCGAAGGTCATCACGATCTCGAACACCAGAGCGTTGCCCACCCCCACACCGGAAGACAACGAGAACACCCCGATGCTCTGCATTCAGGTTAACCAAATGAGTTCATAACAAGTAATAAAGTAACTAGTTCAAGGATGTGGTCTCATGGTTAGGTAGAGAAGCTTAATTCAAGGATGTGGTCATGGTTCGGTAGAGAAGCTTAATTCAAGGATGTGGTTTCATGATTAGGAGGAGATTAGGGGGAGATTTAATCCCATAAATTTTAAGGTTAAATTTTCAACAAAATTATATAATTAATTTTCGAACAAAACTATATGTATCTCCAAGCTACTCTAATAAATAAAACTATATATACCTAAAAACTACTCTAAACCCGATTTCTTCCCTTATGAAGAAAAAACTACTTCTTCCTTAAAAAAACTACTAGCCAGTGAAGAAATGGGTTACCATGCCGTTGGTGGTATATTTGAGGAGCCCGCAGGCAACCGTGGCGCCGAGCATCTGGGCAATCCAGTATAAAACACCCCTTAGAAGTGTGATCTGGCCGCCAACGAGTAGCCCGAAGGTCACCGCCGGGTTAACATGTCCCGGTTTAACATGTCCTTCCGAGAGATTGGACGCCACCGCCACGGCTATAAACAGCGCTATGCCATGCGCCAACGCCTCCGCCACCAGCCCCGCCGGCGTTGTCGAAGCGTCGTCTGTCAGCTTGGCTGCGCAACGCAAACAAAATCAAATCACTAGATGCAAACAGGAAAAAAGAAACGAAAGAACAACGCATTAGGGCAAAGGGATCGTTGTTACAGAAAGCAATGACGGATCCTTCGCCGGCAAAGACGAAGATGATAGCCGAGATGAACTCCTTGAGCGCAGCTCTGAGAGTGCTTGGGTGGTAGGCCTCCTCAGGCCACCCCACTGCAACTCTTTGGAAGGGGTACGGCATGATGCCCGCCTTGAATTTTCCAGATAACGAAGAGAAATGGTTTTCCTCTGCAACTCTGCGGTGGGGAGCTTGAGAAAGGAGTGGTGCGCTTTTATGGGCATTAGCGGGCTGTATTCCCAACAGGGTCCCGTCGTCCTTACAGTGACAGCTATATCTTAGTGGACACTGGTGCTCACCTAACAGTTATACCCGTCGTTTTTGGCAAGAGCTAACCAGCTTGCCATAGGGCATTAAATGCCTCTACTGTGGCTGGTTGACGTGCATACTCCATATCCCGATTTGACGTAAAGGACAGTTGTATGAATGGCATGCCCATACCTCCATAGCGCATGATCAAATAAAATTTTATAATGGTCATCATGTATTTTCCGGCAGCCCGATTTTCCGACTCCATGGCTCTGGCTCCAAATGTCACAGTCCCACCATAATCAATGCAAACAGTCCCGCCCAGCATTTCAAACTACGAGTCCCGCCCTAAATTTTCGAAAATTTTGAAATTAAATGTCTGCCCTAAATTTTCGAAAATTTTGAAATTAAATGTCTGCCCTTTGTTGTTGGTTCAGGGTAGTGGCTAACCTACCGTTCATCAAACGCAAGAAGCGGAGCAGTGATGAAGGTCGCAAGATCTATAACCCGAATCTGTCTATTCCCTCCACCAGCAGAAGCGTATTGACAGAGCAAGCCTTTCAGCCCCGAGTTACGACCGAACATTTCTCAGCGAAACACGGAAATTATAACGAGGATCTGGCTGTGGAATTCTGGGAAAAGGGACGGGTAAGAAGTGGGGCGTTTGGAATGGTGTCGTTTCATGGAATTATAGGCTGGAGTGGAGGTGGATTTTTTAGGGATTAAGTATCATTAAGTTCTAAGAAGTTGGACACATGGCATCTCACTGGGCATAAACTCTTATTTAAATCATGTTTTAGAAAGCCGCCGCTTCTAAAGCTTATTAACTCTTGCAGCAAAGATAAAAATCAGTAGACTCCTTAACATTAAAGAATCGTGGATTTTTGTGGTAGATTAATATCCATGCTCGGCAGCTTGTAAATCCATGTCAAGCGTGTTGTTTGAATTGGAAATAGGATTTGCGGCCATCAAAGTTGCCATGTAAAATTGTACAGCTGTAATGTATTCGTTTTGGATGTTTCTTAGTATTTTTTGAAGGTTTTTTTGCCATATTTTTCAAGGGATATAAATTCTAGAGAATATGGGCAAAGCCATAATTTTTGTACAAGTTTATTGCAAAAACCAGAAGCAAGTATGCCCAGTGATGTGTTTACATCAAAGGAGAACATCCCTCTATTTGCATTCTTCATGAAGTTTACAGCAGAGGAAAACCTCTCTTTATTTGTAATCTTCATCTAGTAATAAATGCGACACAAAGACAAGATGACTCAGTTTTGTGTTTTTTCAGCATAGCATGTCACAAGGAAGAATTTTAATTCCAAGATTGAAATAGGAATGGTTGTTTCATGGAGTTGATGTTTACAAATAAAGTGGAATCATTCCCTGCACTAAAAGAGAAAGTGACCTGCCAGCGCTTTCTTCTTCAATTTGGCGATCTGTTGAGCACGAAAATGAAGGCATTGAGCTATTGGAACACACTGTGATATCATCAAATAATAAATAAGGTTCTTCCAATTACCATTGTGTTCACATTTTCTTTGAAATTTAACTGTAAATTACATTTGCAGTTTCTTTCTTAATATAGTTTTCCCTTTTAACGCGCACGGAAATGCATTGATATAAATTGTTGGGGGTCTTGCCTTCGGAACTGACACAATGTCTGCGTTCGAATTTTTCTGTTATTTCGTCTTTTCAAATATATGGATGCCAATCTTTGGAGAAAATTCTTCGGTATGCCTGGTTCGGGAACGACCAGGCCAGCTATGTAAGTTGGAAAATTGAGAACAAAAGTTTTTTAAAACGTTCTCTCCAATTCTCCAAGACGATAGAAAGTTTAATCATAAATAGAATTGTGAAATTGCGGTGAAATATTTTGTTTTCACTAGATGCTCTTAGATTGTTAATTTCATAGCGCAATTTCGAGGGCAGATAAATGAGATAAAGTATTTATAAATTAGAAGTTTTATGAATTTGTAATTTTTAAAAAAATATAAAATATAAAATTAAATTATTAAAATTATTTTTATAATATGATAAAATTTAATTAATATCTATAATTAAAAATATAAAATAATTTATAATAAAACATATTATTTCTATTTATTTATAAAGTAAATTAATATGTGTATTTAAGAGGGCTTTTTTTTATAGGATTACATAATGTAATGGAAAATATTATGAAAAAATAGAAAAATATCATTATATTTTTCCATTTAAAAAGTTATTTTAGTTTTGTTTACATTTATATATATATATAGATATAAAATTAACTTTTAATTTAAAATATGTAAAGTAAGTTTATTGGATATATAGTGGAGCATTTCATGGTGTTAAAATAATGGGTTCTAAATTTTGTGAGAAAAATATAATCAAATCTAATCATGTTAAAGGTTGGTGTGCTCTAAGTTGGGTGTGATTTTGATGGTTTACATGTAATTGGTGTAGGAATTTACAGGGTAAGTTCCTAAGACAGAACACCAAAGGACACTGCTCACAAACAGATCACAGAGTAATACACCAGTATTGTTGACGTGATTAAAAACCTCAAAGAGGGAAATAGTCCACGGCCTGAGCGAAGGCGGCCATTTCAGGCAATTTATTAATAAAAGAATGAAAATTTACATAAGCTTCTCTAATGAACGGTTAACCTACAAATGACCTTCCATGCACTTTAAATAGAGATCATGGACCAATCGGGTGTTAAGCCACGGATCAAGTGTTGGTAATACGGAGGAGAGAATGTGTTGGTAATACGGAGGAGAGAATGAATGGTCGGATCACTTCATGTCTAGAACATATGGTGACCTTCAGATTGTAAGTTACAAAAGTACATAGTAAAGAAACACACTTAACCTAACTCTACGCTAGACCAAGTTATACTTCACTATTTCGTATGTGTCAGAATATCCTAACAATTCAGTCACTAGTGAAAAGTTAAGCAAGCAATCATCTCAAGACTCACACAACTTAACAAACAGAAAATAATTAAAATATATAAATTAAAATGATTTCAAAATTGTATAATTAAAAGGACAAATAAATAAACTTGAGTGAAAAAAGTGTCAAAACACTCGAGTTGCCTATGTTATGATTTGTGGTTTTACACTATTTTTATAGGTACAAATATTTTATGGTTATTTTTTTAGTTTAATAAATTTAGAAGTAATCCAAAATAAAATTATAAAATTTTTAGTTGCTTTATTTAAAATTAGAAAACAAAAATTGTAATATTTAGAGTAAGTAGTTTGTGTATATAGAATTTGGTTTCTTAAATAATTAGGATAGCTAGTAAATGTCGATAAGCTACAATTCATGTTAAACAAAAAAAGACTTACTTTAGCATATATATCAAGTCGCTGTAATTAAAAAAAAAAAATCTATTAAAAGTTAATTTAAAAATAATAATTTATTATTAATGATAAAAATTAATATATATTAAACAAAACATTATTCTTAAGATGATCTCTAAATAAACTTTTTTATAATAACATGCGCATACCTGGCTATCAATACCACATACCAAAAACAATAACTCAGTTCATATAAAACTTGTTTATTTTGATTTTTTTTTTAATATATAAATTTAATTAAACGGGGAAATGACATAACTACTTCACAAATAAATCTTAATCTTTGAGCTCTATAACCACTTAGAATATTCTATGGATCCCTACCATCACCTAATAATTATTGATAATTAAATTAAAATTCTCAAAGCCCTATTCTAAAATAGATATGCCTACACCATCACACGTAATGGTAGGGCACCTTAATCACTACCAATTGAGTAAAATTATTCTATGGGAAAAATTGCATAGAAAATTATAACTTATATTGGTCAATGCTAAATTAATAGTGATCAATAGGCAAATCCAATCATGTAGTCTTACTTTTGCAAGAACTAAGAAATTGAGATCTGAAGTGGATAAGTCCCGCCCAACATTTCAAACTATGAGTCCTGCCCAAAATTTTTGAAAATTTTGAAATTAAATGTCTGCCCTTTGCTATTGGTTCAGGGTAGTGGCTAAGCTATGGTTCATCAAACGCAAGAAGCAAAGCAGTGATGAAGGTCGCAAGATCTATAACCCGAATCTGTCTATTCCCTCCACTAGCAGAAGCATATTGACAGAGCCAGCCTTGGCTCCCTGAGGCTTCCAGCCCCGAATTACGACCGAATATTTCTCAGGGAGACATGGAAATTATAACGAGGATCTATGTCACATACCTCGGTAACCTCACATGTAAAAGCAGGGAGTTAGAATTTTTTTATACAAATTACCCACAAGTAATTATCCAATTCACAACTCCATGATTCATCATTAACCATTAGATATAATGTTCATTAGTACATCAAGTAAATTGCAAATAAAAGATAGTAAGTTGCATAACCATTAACCACCATTAACCACCACTGTGGTCGTGTAATAACATAAACTGTCTCATGAATCCTTGCATCCATTTCATGATTTCCTTCACCATATTAATTAATCTCATACTTGGACATTATGGTTATGCCATAAAATAAAGAACCATCAACATCTAGGATTCATCATCATCAAACTGACACAAAAGGCAATCATACCATTGAACACCAATATACCCTGGAAACCCTGTAGGGTGAAAACCAGCAAACATTTAATCTCTTTATTAAACGCTCATGATGGTTTTTACCCCTCACTCAATGGCTTATAAGGGATTCCATCCCTTAACCATTGTTATAAAAGTATTACAATGAATTATCATTAAGTTGTCACATAACTAGCTAAAAGCTAATACAATTTCCATGTAATCTTTTACTTACATACTGCCACATACAACATTCCTTGTGGCATGATTTTTCTAGCAATGTACGATCCTGCAACTCAAACTCATCTGCATGGACAATTAATCCTTTTCCTGCCACAAGGTTAAACATCACTTTCCTTTGGCACCATACGCCATCGTTTCCTGTCAATGTAGTCGTCAACAAGCTTGGCAACAATATTAGTTACCATATCAATCAATCAATAAGCAACCTCTAAAAGAGATCCTTTAACATCTGCTCATATGCATGAGCAAGCATATACTATTTAACTAGTACGTATACTTAAGTAAATATTGTTTTACCTCCTCAATGTTTATTCACACTAATGCATAATTCTTTTTAAGAGATCTAACTCTTTAGTTCTACTAACATGTATAACACAAACGTTATATCTTCATACATGTAATAAACTGATGTTTCTATGCTTAAGCACATATGTTCTTTTCACATAGTTATTTTTCGAGAGCTCAACATAGTTTCTCTATCATACAAAGAACATAATTCTTATATCACAATGACTATTCCTTGTGCATAAATTAGCTTACTAATGTATAGCCCTTCTTTAATATATGCAACACATATTCCCTTCATTAGATTACTACCATCATTTCATGTAACAAATCTCATACTTCTTTCTTAAAGGAAGTCATTATAACTCCATTTCTTTATCTTCCTATAAGTAAGATCCTCATGCTTTCTCTTTCAAGAAAATATCGGGAATACCCATCTGTATGCATAAAACCAAGAAACAATAACATGGTTAACTTACCCTTTTTATACACTAGACTAGAAATCGACCCAACTCATCTAGCAAGACATTCTTTTCAAGAGATTAATATTTCCAAAAAAGTTAACATAATCACTTTCTCTACGTACACACAAAATCATACTTCCACAGTCACAATAGCTACCCTTATGTGCATGCAACATGTGTTTTTCCTAACACAATTACTTTTACTTCAATGCACCTAATATTTTCATGAAACAAGTATGGATTCTCAGTATAATATGAACACTATTCATATGTCTTTTAAGGAAAGAACCTCTATTTTGTTTCCAAGAAGACTCTCATAAAAGCCTTCATCTTCATACATGAAGTATGCACTCTTTTCCCGAAAAGAAACTATAGAAATGAATATCTATGTGCCTAGAAACACTTCATTAGCTATTTCTTTCATGCATGTAATGCATAATTCATTTCACAAGAAACTTAGAGATTAGCTAGTATCACAATGCAATAGCATATATCCCTTTTCAAGAAACCTTTATTAAATAAAAATACATATCTTAATTCAAGGAAAACTTGGCCACTTTTCACACTATGTCCTCAGGACGTTTATATGCTTCACCTTCTTTTCTCAAGAAGATATTTGGTCTATATTTAGGAAGGATTTTATTCCAAGAAAATGACAAAAGACAAGCATTTCTCACACAAGACTCGCATGTAGTCTTTCTAAGAAGAACTACCTATTTTCTTTACCAAGAAAACATAATCAATCTTTAACTGCATGCATTAACATATTTTATTTACCAAGAAACATATAAAATAATCATCCTTTACTCATGCATTAAAATAGTTTTCTTTACAAAGAAAACGTATAAAATATTCAATTTTTAACTGCATGAATTAACATGTTTTCTTTACCAAGAAAACATATAAAATAATCATTCTTTTGCTGCATGCACTAAAATTCTTTCTTTACCATAAAATATTAAATCGTTTACTGCATGCATTCCAATTCTTTCGAAAAGACACATATCTCTGCAATATTTTAATGCATAAGAACTTGGCAATATCTTGCAATACTTTATGCTCAAAAATATGGAATTTACTGTAAAGAACATGAAAATTGACTGGCTATACCTTTCTTTGCAAGATATTAACTTACCTTTTTCGGCTGTACCTCCCACAAGCTATCCAAAATGCGGAGAGACCAACGGGAAATCCACAGACCTTGTGAACAAAAAACACTATGAAAAATACCTGGTATCACGTCTTGCCTGTTGTCTTTGCTATCCAAAACAAACATTATGCAAGAAAAGCCAGCCAAACGCCAACGTTTATCTGCGGCTGACAGTCATCAATAATCTTAGTATCCAAAGCTTCGCACACTGATACAAACACTATTGATCTTGCAGGAGGGATTAAAGCAGTGGTATAAGACATGGAGCACTAATAACAACGTGGATGCAGAGAAGAGAAATCATGGAGTCTTAGATTGCATCGTGAAACTAATATTCCCTCTTTCTCTACTCATCCTTATTTTTCCTTCCACTAGAAGTCCTGCATAATATCAAGAACTAAAAACCGCCCCTGGAGCCCCCCCCAGATGGTCGTTCCCCTCTTGTTTTCATCCCCATTCTGTTTTACGAATATCAAGAATTGGTTTTCATAACTAATTCGTAACTTAAAATTACTTTTACGTGGGGTTAATTACGATAGGTATATTACAATCTGGTTGTGGAATTCTGGGAAAAGGGACAGGTAAAGAGTGGGGCAGTGTGTTTGGAATGGTGTCGTTCCGTGGAATTATAGGCTACAGTGGAGGTGGAATTTTTAGGGATTACGTGTCATTAAGTTCTAAGAAGTTGGACACATGTCACTGGGCATGAACTCTTATTTAAATCATGTTTTAGGAAGCCGTTGATTCTAACCCTTATTAACTCTTGCAGCAAAGATAAAAATCAGTAGACTCCTTAACATTAAAGAATGGTATATTTTTGTGGTCGATTAATATCCATGCTCGGCAGCTTGTAAATCCATGTCAAGCGTGTCGTTTGAATTGGAAATAGGATCTCTGGCCATCAAAGTTTTTGTGTAAAATTGTACAGCTGTAATGTATTCGTTTTGGAAGTTTCTTAGAATTTTTTAAGGTTTTTTTGCCATATTCTTCAAGGGATTTAAATTCTAGAGAACACTGTAAAATGCGCAAAGCCATAATCTTTGTACAAGTTTATTGCAAAAACTAGAAGCGAGTAAGCCCAATGATGTGTTTACAATATGAGCCCAAATATGTTATTTATGTCAATATGAGCCATTTTATTTCAATTATAAAGTATTTTATTTTCGTTTAGTGTAACTCATTGACCTGCCAGTAGGTTTTTCAAGGTGTTGAATATATTTATGTATTCAAAAGTGCAATTTTTAAAACAAATAATCTCAATTTTCTTTAAAATTATATTGTTGGATTATGGTTATTAGTTAGACGACATTTTTTATTTTTGCATGATTTTCATATCAAGCTTTAGAAATCACTACACAAATATCTAAAATTCATGCATGAATATTGCAACCATATCGATATATTGTGTAAAGGTTGCAATAAAACCTTCAAGTTATGGTTCAATCAAATGTTTGATTTTTTTTTTTGATAATATTGAGAAATAAATATTTATTAAATTCAAAGTTAAATATTATAAGTTGCATCGTTTAATACTAAAATAAAAGTGGGAAACACAAGATGGTTAAAATAATGAACAAAACAACAAACATAATAATATATTTACAACACATTTAAGAAGATTATTTGATGTTGTTGTTTAATTTTCTTAGGCATGTGATTCTTAAGGTAACCTTCTTTTGTTTTCTTGACATAATATGTCACATAGTAGTGCAAATTAATGTTGGAAATTAGGGTCAAAGTGATGACTTTGATATTGTTTTGATTATATATTATGTAACTTTTAATGTAGCATGAAGTATTATATTATGATATAATTAGGGGTATTAATTAAATGTATATGAAAGTAATTCCGCAAATAAATTTATTGGTCTATCCATCTCAACACCATGTCAAACCACATATTGGAATTGTGCCTATTTTAAAAGGTTTCTCGGGAGAATCATAAATCCTAAACCTAACCATAACTATGCATTATATTCATGATTGAAAAAAGGAGAGTGGGTTCACTTCTTTGGTATCATTTATGTTTCACATATTGAGTAATGCAAGAAGAGTGATATAATAGGTAGAGGAGGAAAGGTTACCTATGGGAGATTGTAGCATATTATAGTTCAACAAATCCATGGTATTTGGATTGCTCTATATTTTTAACTTTATTAGTGTCACAACCCCATGGGCTCCACACGGTTACATAGTATGCTTAGTGCATTGTGTTCCCTTGAGTGTGCAACAATAACATGTTTCACAACTGCCTAATGTAACATAATGTTAGTCCACCTAGAATATGCCTGACAATATATTACTCTTGTTAACTTCTATATTATTATATTGCAAAATCACCAATACAGAACATTAATCATATGGTTACATCTACCACATAGCATGATTTAAATTGCAACATTAAACCAACCACATAAATCATATATATGCACACAAATTATATAGGGGAAAGGTCTTCTAACATTCTCTTCATATAAAAATCACAAGTTTTCAATGCTTGAGACAATGGTTCTGTCCTCATA
Source organism: Pinus taeda (assembly GCA_000404065.3). NCBI lineage: Eukaryota > Viridiplantae > Streptophyta > Pinopsida > Pinales > Pinaceae > Pinus > Pinus taeda. Next base: position 47,770 of record APFE030157729.1, read on the forward strand.
CAAATGCAATGTCAAAACTAAAAACATAAGCCAGAAATACCTTCACTTGAATTACCACCCTACTTAGGCGCCCTCTACTCGACCACACCCCGTTTTGGTTCGTCTTCCTTAGCTCACTCAAGGGTCTATATTCCTAACGCATACTCACCCGAGCTTCCTTCTTCATCCTCAACTTCGAATTTTTCTTTGCACTCCTTCTTCATCTCTCTTCATGACTTGTGACTTTCGAGTTGTGTCCTCCATCATATGCTCTCTTGCATATTTATATGACCTCAGTTTGGTTCACTTGAGCCTACAACCCTTCACCTTCAATTAGGTCTTTGTTGAAGAACATAGGGCAATTAGTGATAATAGGATTCTTCTAGACTTGATAACAATTTGTGAAACACCTTTTTTTTTCCAGTTCTTCTTCTTAGCTTGATCTTCTTCTTATTATTAGTGTATGTGTGTTTACTTCATTAAACTGCTACTAAAACACAAGAAATAAGAACACAAGATATTGGCTCTCTGTTATGGAAAAACCTCTCTCTCTTAGAGAGGAAAACCCTTCTGTAAATTTCTCTTATTGAAGCGTCTATTGATCAATACCAAACCCTAGACCCTTGACAAGAATATCCTCCAAGCACAAGTCAAGTCTTTGTCCTTCTTTTTTCGGCACTTCATCCTCCTTCTTCTAGCACTTCGTTCTTCTTTCTCCAACATTCGTTCTTCTACCGATAGCTGATAACCAAGACTACTATTAGTTGTCGGTAGAAGAACGAAGTGTTGGAGAAAGAAGAATGAAGTGCTAGAAGAAGGAGGACGAAGTGCTGGAAAAGGAAGGACAAAGACTTGACTTATGCTTGGAGGATATTCTTGTCAAGGGTCTAGGGTTTGGTATTAATCAATAGAAGCTTCAATAAGAGAAATTTACAAAAGGGTTTTCCTCTCTAAGAGAGAGAGGTGTTTCAGAGGGGAGTTGGTGGAGAATGGAGGGAGGAAAGGCGATGGGAGACTAGGGTTAGGGTTTGGGATCAGACGACCCCTAGCGGACCTGCTCCTCGTCAGGGTGCAGGGGATCCCGTACCCACCTGCAGAAACACAGACCAATACAACGATAGATTAACTAAGGGAAGAAGGCTCTGTGAACATACTAGTCTGGGAGGAAAATGACAGAGGCGAGCGGGGGGGAGAGATCCCCTCCTACAAGGATATTACAGCAGGAGAATCAAGCCGAAACAGAGAAAATGGTGAATCCGGGAATCGCAGCAAGGACACGCCGGTTATGGGAGTGGTATGGCAAGTTAGGACGGGGAACAAATGTCTACTGCGGGCAACAAAAAAACCCAGGTTTGTCATTCCAAATAAAAAATTGAAGGAGTACAAAAGATATATGAAAGACCGTGCACTCATCTGCAAGTTTGTAGGAACATGGCCGCCTGAGAAAGATCTGACGAAATGGATACAACAGAGGCGGAAGCCCAAAGGGCATATAGATCTGAAATTGGGGGCAAAAGGTTTCTTCACAGTAATATTTGCAAACCTGGAGGATAAGGAGAGGATCTTTGAAGAGGGGCCATACTTCTTCAATAACGTAGGGCTCTTCATGAGGCAATGGGAAGAATGCTATAATCCAAACAGAGAAAAAATTCTAGCAGCACCAGTGTGGGTCAGATTATTTGGGCTCCCGATAGAGTTCTAGGATCCAAAGATTCTAGAAGGAATTGGGAACTCAATCGGGACCTTTGTGAAGGTAGCAGAGACTACCAAGAGAGGAAGATATACATCATATGCCAGAATTTGTGTCTACATGAACATCACAGAACCGCTGTCGGATCATATTGAAATAGAATATCATGACGAGGTCTGGCAACAGCCTGTCGATTACGAACACATTCCTTTTAGATGTAGACGGTGCCATGAGTATGGCCATCTGTTCAAATACTGCCCGGTGAATGAAATTGATACACCAATAGATCAGGGGGGTGGAAAGGGAAGTACAGATCAGGAGAGGAGGACTCACGAAGGAAACAGGGGAGGGTTTACAGAAGTACTGAGAAGAAGAAGACCCCAAAAAGGAAAAACCAAACTAAACCCCTCTCACCCAGAAAGCACTCAGAAAAGCTAGAACTAATTTGAGGTTCTATGGGAATTAGAAATGGAGGCGGAAGGTGAGGATGGGGAAGATGAAATAGGGGAGAACCATAAGGAAAATAAGGAGCCAAATAATATGGAATTGGAAAAAGAGGGGGAGAAGGGAGATCGGCTTCAAGAACATATACAAATAGAAATAGACCCTCAACAGGAATAAGAAGGAGAAGAGGAACAGGTCATGAGGAAACTTATACAAGAATGGAAGCACCTGGATGAAAGGTTCATACTAGATGACCAAAAACAACTCTATAAAGATATGTTCCAAAGATACAAAGAAAAACGAGGGACACTGATAACAAAGCAACTAGAGCAACTTGGAACACAAGGAAATAAAAACACAGAATTAAGAGTTATAGGGAAGGGAGGAAGGAAAAGAGGAAGGAGATATATGAGTGAGACCATCCAAATGGTGGGAGACATGTTGGTGAATTTAGTAAGAGTAGTGCCATTGTCGGAGTTTTTCCAACAACCCCTCAAATTATTGAAATGATCATCACAACCTAGAATATTAGAGGGCTGAACAGCAAGGGAAAACAAAGATATCTGAAAGAGAGACTCAAAAGAGATAAACCAAATATAATGCTAATCTAAGAAACAAAATTACGAGAAAGCAAACTTAAAGAAGTGATGAGCAATTTCAAGTCGCATTATGAGATCATTGGTTAAGATGTGGCAGGTAGCGCAGGAGGAATAGCCATCCTCTAGAACCTAGAGGAAGTTCAATTTGAAGACTGAATCAGTATACCTCGCATCCTCTCAGGAAGGTTCAGAATTATAGGTTCTCAAGAATGGACCCTCTTATCCAATATATATGGACCCCATATATAGAGTGATCGTAGGATCTTCCTTCAGAATATGGCATTTATGCGGTCCTTGCATCCAACCTCTCCTTGGATAGTAGGAGGAGATTTCAATTTGATTAAATCAATTAATGAAAAAAAGGGCGGGCTCAGAAGAATGGAGGCAGACATGGAAGCCTTTGGAGATTGGATAGCAGAACAAAGGTTGGTAGATATACAGACAACAAATGGGATCTACACATGGAACAACAGAAGGGGAGGTAGACACCAGATCACTTCCAGATTAGATAGATTCATAATGTTAGAACATATTATAAATTGGGATATTTTCATTGAAGCAACGATTCTTCCAAGTATGGGATCGGACCACTGGCCGATCAAAGTAGAACTTGACATTAAGGCCAGTCCCAAGAGAAAGCCCTTTAGGTTCGAAGCCTTCTGGCTAAGGTACAAAAATTTCATGAAGAAAGTAGAAGATTGGTGGAAGCAAAGTCAACAGAAAGGAAGAAACAGAATTCAGACATTTCAACTGAAATTAAAAGAACTGAAAGAAAACATCAAGAAATGGAATAAAGAGGAATTCGAACACATACTCAAAGATCAACAACTTCTAGAATAGAAGATGAAGTGAATCCAACAAGAAATCATTATTGCAGGTAGAAGTGATGACCTAGCCAGAGAGGAAGGGATCCTGATAGGACAAATGGAAGAAAGACGGAAACAAGAAGAGATCTTGTGGAGGCAAAAATCCAGAGTAAATTGGTTAAGAGAAGGGGAGAGGAATACAAAGTTCTTCCACCAAGCAATGACCCAGAGAAGACATAGAAATAGAATCTTTTCTATAAAAGATGAAGCAGGGACACAAGTTACACAACATGAGGAAATAGAACAAGTCTTGGTGAATCATTTCAAAGAACTCCTCACGGAACCCAATGTAGACTGAGGAGAAGCTACTGAAAGAATATGCAAAGAGATCCCAAGTAGGATTACTAGAGACCAAAACCTAGCCCTGATGAGGGTTGCCACCTTGGAGGAGGTACAAGAGGTAGTAAAAGGGATGAAAAATAATAAAGCCCCGGGCCCTGACGGATTCACAGTGGAATTATATCAAACGGGATGGGATTTCTTAGGCCAAGACATCTTGGACGTGATGGAAGAATCAAGAAGAAACCAAAAGGTAAGTACAGGCTTAAACTCAACCCTCTTTTCTCTGCTTCCTAAAGAAACTAAATCTGAAGTTACCTAGGGCTTTAGACCCATTTCCCTTTGTAATGTTATATATAAGATAATAGCTACTTTAATGGCTAAAATACTCGAGCCTATTTTATCTAGTATTATCTCCCAGGAACAAACAGGTTTCGTTGAGTGCCGGCAAATCCTGGATGGACTGGTGGTCTCCCAAGAAGTGGTGCATTCTCTAAAAGTAAAAAAGGAAGCAGGTATGATGATTAAAATTGACCTCTCCAAAGCGTATGACCGGCTGAATTGGAATTATCTAAACGAAGTTTTAAGGGCCTTTGGTTTTTGCGATAAATTGATTGAATGGATCTCTACTATGATTTCCTCAGCCAATTTCTCCATCCTTGTGAATGGAACCCCCTCCCAGCGATTTAAAGCGACTAGAGGACTCCGACAGGGCGATCCATTATCCCCTTTCCTATTCATCATAGCTATAGAAGGCTTAGGAAGATACATCATAAAAGAAGTAAGAGAAAGAAATCTTAAAGGAATCCAAATATGGGGCAACAACCTTCCTATTACTCACCAACAATTCGTAGATGACATTATGTTGTTTTGTACTGTGTCCCTCAGAGAAGCTCGCAAAATTAAAGAAATTCTTGAACTTTTTATGATAGCTTCAGGCACGCAAATTAATAAGGACAAGTCCTGCACTTATTTTGTCAACACTGCTGGAAATATCAATTTTTTTTTAACAAGAATACTTGGATTTCGAGCAGGAGAACTCCCAACAAGATATCTAGGAACGTCATTAGCCTTGAATCCTCTAAGGTTGTCGAATTGGCAACAAACCATTGAGAAAATTGCTAGAAAACTAGCCAACTGGTCTTTTAGAACTTTGAATTTTGCTGGCAGAGCTGTTTTAGTTAAGGCAGTCCTTCAATCGATCCCTATGTACCAACTATCGGCAATGGCGGCCCCTAAAGGAGCGTGTGCAAAGTTGGTAGAGATTTTTAAAAAAATTATTTGGAGAGGACTGAAGGATCAAAGAAAATGGTCTCTAGTTTCTTGGAAGGACTTGGTGAAAAGCAAGACTGAGGGAGGGTTAGGCCTTAGAGATCCTTACATGCTGAATCAAGTTATGGGTGCTAAACTTTGGTGGCGCTGGATGAATGGAGGAAACAACCTATGGAAAAGAATATGGACAAAAAAATATAATATGCCAACAAAACCAGAGGAGATCTTAAGAATAAGTGATACCCCAAAAGGGTCGACAATTTGGAATCTAGCCAGTCAAAAAAAAGAAATAATAACTAAACATGCTTTTTGGGAAATTAGGGATGGCAGCGCTGCCAGGTTTTAGGAGGAAGCCTGGCAGCAAAGAGAAAGACTGAACGGACTTCAAGCTTTAAGGGATATATGCCAAAAGGCAGTTGAGGATGGCATGAATCTTGTAAGGGACTTTTGGAAGGAGGGGAGTCAAGATGAAGTATGGAGAATCTGGAAGAGTCCTGAAAAATGGATGGATCAAGTGGACAGAGAACAAAGAGAGTTATATCAAAAGGAAATGCAGACAAGGAGAATACCTATAAGATCAGGACCTGATATACTGAGATGGGGTCACACAATAAAAGGAAATTTCACAATTAAAGAAGCATATCATCTCTTAACTCCTAGAAAACCAGAGGATACGACAGTCAATTGGAAACAAATATGGACTAGTAATTGGTGGCCGAAAGTGGCCCACTTCCTATGGCTGGTAAGCAAAGGTCGCATCCTGACCTGGGACCAAGTCCAAAAGCGAGGCATACATGGCCCCCCCAGATGTAATCTCTGCAAACAAGAACAGGAAACGCAGGAACACCTCCTGAACTCATGTAAAGGAGATCAACAACAATGGGAAGAGGTTATGAAACTCTTCGGAAGGACTCACAGGGATCAACAGAGCATTAAAAACACAATTAAAATATGGGGAGGTGCCCAATTCAATAGCCCGGTGGTAAGACGAGTCTGGAGTCTAGCAGTAGGGATGAATGTGTGGATGATCTGGAAAGAAAGAAATAGAATAACCTTTCAAAATAAAGAGATGACAAAAGACCAAATCTGGGGAAAAACCTTGAGTCATATTCATGAGACCATCCTCGCGGATACTTGGAACGTAGAAGACTAGGAAACGATGCCGGAAGAAGATCATATTTTAAGGAAGCTAAACGTCCATCAAGGGATGGTGGCTCCACAGATGTGGAAAAAACCCAATATGGGATATAACAGTACCATGCACTTCTCTCTCCCCTCGGATGGATTCATAAAGTTAAATTTCGATGGAGCATCCAAAGGAAATCCAGGCCCGACAAGGATAGGGGGCCTCTTTCGGGATGATCAAGGCATAACAAAATGGATTTACTCAAACAATGGTGGCATCATGAGCAACAATGAAGATGAATTGATGGCAGTTCGTCAAGGACTGAAGATAGCAATTAGAAACGGATACAATAACCTGGAAGTGGAAGGGGACTCCCAAATGGTCATACACGTAATAAAAAAACTTAATAATGGGACCTCATGGGACAAAGTTTCGCAGAGTTGGAGTACGACCAGCCTAATCCAAGAGTTGGAAACAATCCTAAAAAGATTCGAATATATGATCATTAAGCATGTCAGAAGAGAGGGTAATAGAGCAACGGATTTTCTTGCAAACTGGGGATACCAGGAACAAGGAAGGAAACTGGATAACATATGGACTCTGCATTTAGAGGACCTAGAATTAGAGCCGCTGAGAATGATTTTAATCAATGATAATCATGAAGACACAACTCAAAGACATTAGAGACAGATGGCCCCCGATCGGGATGTGGAGAAAAGTAGGTGAGGGCGGTAGGTAGAATTATGATCATGGCAGGACAGGGGGGCTAATCCATACGTACGACACTGTCCTTCTAGCCAGAGCAATGAACTGCATGTTAGCGCACTTCTCAAAAAACTGGAGTGGGGGAGGTGGAATGAAAAGGATTAGCAGTAGTGGCGACGGTAGTGGAAGAAGGAGAGGGACAGATGTAGTGTATTATATGAAGGTGGCGAAGTTTAAAAGGAAGGGTAAACCACGCAGGGAGGAAGAGGAGCAGGGCACAGCGCAAACAGAAGGAACTTCCAAGGAGATTAGCGATTCCGGGTATGTTAACTCTGAGACCCCTTCAATCCTTATCTCTGTAATGACTAGTATAATGGATAAATTTAATAATTTTGAAGCCTCTGAGGAAGAAAAGGGTTGGCGTGAAGTCACCCTTCACTTAGCTATGCATTGTGAGGGGGAATTGGGTCAGAATCAGGGAAGGATTCTTGATGGGTGGAGGAATTGTTGCCATGAGAATAGTCCGGGAAGAAACTTGGGGGGCTGTATCAACCAACCCACTGCAAAGGAAAAGTGGGAGTCTGTAGGGAGCGAGACGAACACCCTATACCTAGCCCAGCAATTGATCTGAATGACTGAAGGCCTTCTTAAATTCTTGCATCCCGAAAACGATAAGCATTGCAACACCCAAACAAATGGCGGTGACTCACTCTAAATATTACAATTTTTGTTTTCTAATTTTAAATAAAGCAACTAAAAATTTTATAATTTTATTTTGGATTACTTCTAAATTTATTAAACTAAAAAAATAACCATAAAATATTATGTACCTATAAAAATAGTGTAAACGCACAAATCATAACATAGGCAACTCGAGTGTTTTGACACTTTTTTCACTCAAGTTTATTTATTTGTCCTTTTAATTATACAATTTTGAAATCATTTTAATTTATATATTTTAATTATTTTTTGTTTGTTAAGTTGTGTGAGTCTTGAGATGATTGTTTGCTTAACTTTTCACTAGTCACTGAATTGTTAGGATATTCCGACACATACGAAATAGTGAAGTATAACTTGGTCTAGCGTAGAGTTAGGTAAAGTGTGTTTCTTTACTATGTACTTTTGTAACTTACAATCTGAAGGTCACCATATGTTCTAGACATGAAGCGATCCGACCATTCATTCTCTCCTCCGTATTACCAACACTTGATCCGTGGCTTAACACTCGATTGGTCCATGATCTCTATTTAAAGAGCATGGAAGGTCATTTGTAGGTTAACCATTCATGAGAGAAGCTTATGTAAATTTTCATTCTTTTATTAATAAATTGCCTGAAGTGGCCGCCTTGGCTCGGGCCGTGGACTATTTTCCTCTTTGAAGGTTTTAATCACGTCAACAATACTGGTGTATTAATCTGTGATCTGTTTGTGAGCGGTGTCCTTTGGTGTTTTGTCTGAGGAACTTACCCTGTAAATTCCTACACCAATTACATCTAAACCATCAAAATCACACCCAACTTAGGGCACACCAACCTTTAACATGATTAGATTTGATTATATTTTTCTCACAAAATTTAGAACCCATTATTTTAACACCATGAAATGCTCCACTATATATCCAATAAACTTACTTTACATATTTTAAATTAAAAGTTAATTTTATATCTATATATATATATAAATGTAAACAAAACTAAAATAACTTTTTAAATGGAAAAAATTATAATGATATTTTTCTATTTTTTTTCAATATTTTCCATTACATTATGTAATCCTATTAAAAAAGCCCCTTAATACAATATTAATTTTACTATATAAATAGATAGAAATAATATGTTTTTATTATAAATTTATTTTATACTTTTTAATATAGATAATTAATTAAATGTTATCATATTATAAAATTAATTTTATAATTTTAACTTTTATAATTTTTTAAAAAATTACAAATTCATAAAAACTTCTAATTATAAATACTTTATCTCATTTATCTGCCCTCGAAATTGCGCTATGAAATTAACAATCTAAGAGCATCTAGTGAAAACAAATCATAAGATTTCACCGCAATTTCACAATTCTATTTATGATTAAACTCTCTATCGTCTTGGAGAATTGGAGAGAACGTTTTAAAAAACCTTTGTTCTCAATTTTCCAACTTACATAGCTGGCCTGGTCGTTCCCGAACCAGGCATACCGAAGAATTTTCTCCAAAGATTGGCATCCATATATTTGAAAAGATGAGATAACAGAAAAATTCGAAGGCAGACATTGAGTCGGTTCCGAAGGCAAGACCCCAACAATTTATATCAATGCATTTCCGTGCACGTTAAAAGGGAAAACTATAGTAAGAAAGAAACCGCCAATGTAATTTACAGTTAAATTTCAAAGAAAATGTGAACACAATGGTAATTGGAAGAACCCAAGTTAAGATGGTAATTAGAAGAACCTTATTTATTATTTGATGATATCACAGTGTGTTCCAATAGCTCAATGCCTTCATTTTCGTGCTCAACAGATCGCCAAATTGAAGAAGAAAGCGCTGGCAGGTCACTTTCTCTTTTAGTGCAGGGAATGATTCCACTTTATTTGTAAACTTCAACTCCATGAAACAATCATTCCTATTTCAATCTTGGAATTAAAATTCTTCCTTGTGACATGCTACGCTGAAAAAACACAAAACTGTGGCGTCTTGTCTTTGTGTCGCATTTATTACTAGATGAAGATTACAAATAAAGAGAGGTTTTCCTCTGCTGTAAACTTCATGAAGAATGCAAATAGAGGGATGTTCTCCTTTGATGTAAACACATCACTGGGCAAACTTGCTTCTGGTTTTTGCAATAAACTTGTACAAAAATTATGGCTTTGCCCATTTTATAGTATTCTCTAGAATTTATATCCCTTGAAAAATATGGCAAAAAAAACCTTCAAAAAATGTTAAGAAACATCCAAAACGAATACATTACAGCTGTACAATTTTACATGGCAACTTTGATGGCGCCAAATCCTATTTCCAATTCAAACAACACGCTTGACATGGATTTACAAGCTGCCGAGCATGGATATTAATTGACCACAAAAATCCACGATTCTTTAATGTTAAGGAGTCTACTGATTTTTATCTTTGCTGCAAGAGTTAATAAGCGTTAGAATCGGCGACTTTCTAAAACATGATTTAAATAAAAGTTTATGCCCAGTGAGATGGCATGTGTCCAACTTCTCAGAACTTAATGATACGTAATCCCTAAAAATTCCACCTCCACTGCAGCGTATAATTCCACGGAACGACACCATTCCAAACGCCCCACTTCTTACCCGTCCCTTTTCCCAGAATTCCACAGCCAGATCCTCGTTATAATTTCCATGTCTCGCTGAGAAATGTTCGGTCGTAACTCGGGGCTGGAAGCGTTAGGGAGCCAAGGCTTGCTCTGTCAATACGCTTCTGCTGGTGGAGGGAATAGACAGATTCGGGTTATAGATCTTGCGACCTTCATCACTGCTCCGATTCTTGCGTTTGATGAACCGTAGCTTAGCCACTACCCTGAACCAACAGCAAAGGGCGGACATTTAATTTCAAAATTTTCAAAAATTTTGGGCGGGACTCGTAGTTTGAAATGCTGGGCGGGACTGTTTGCATTAATTATGGTGGGGCTGTGACATTTGGAGCCAGAGCCACGGAGTCGGAAAATCGGGCTGCCGGAAAATACATGATGACCATTATAAAATTTTATTTGATCATGCGCTATGGAGGTATGGGCATGCCATTCATACAACTGTCCTTTAAGTCAAATCGGGATATGGAGTATGCAAATGAACCAGCCACCGTAGAGGAATTTAATGCCCTATCCCAATGGAGGCCGAGGTTACTTCCATTCCTATTTTCACTTCAGATTCCACTTCAAAGTAAACTGTTCAAAGTGAAAGAGTTTACATGTAACAGCACAGACATAGTTCTCATTGGGCGGGAGCTCCCCGCCAATAACTGAAATTCCCACTACGCCCAGATCTAAAGACCGTGATCCAATACATTAACTGAAATGCCCACTCCGCCTGGATCTGAAGACCGTGATGCAATACATTAACTGAAATGCCCACTCAGCCCAAATTTGAAGACCGTGACGCAATACACTAAACACACTAAACAAGTGGAATCGATGTTAGAACCCTGTCGGCCATCTATTTGTCTCATTCCACGACAATCAAGGGCAACCAATAAATTCCATGCTATTGGGTATTTAATGTCTCTAAGACCATCTCTGACAGGACCAAATTCCATGCTAACCATACATACCATGCTATGCACCCGGAGGCGCATTGAGATGTGACGCTCCATGTTTTCCGATGGTTCCATTTTTCCGAGCAGGCAGAACCTGGAATTAATGATGCAATAAATATTTCTTTCCTACAAACAAATGCATCCAAATTTGAATTTTCAAGCCCGCTTGAAATTTGAATTTTGAATTTATATTCACCGCTCAGCTAATTTTTTCTTGCAGTTCGAACGCACTCTTTCCATACCCAGCAGTCACCAAGCGCTCTGCTATGCTGGGAAGCTCCTGCTCGGCACCGAGTGACATCATCCTTCGACGTTAGAATTCCTACCTCGACTGCCACTGCCGCTGCAGCTGCTCCCGTCCTCGTCTATCGTCCCGTCGTCCGACAAGCCATCTTCCAGGGCAGCGCCAAGTTCGGCTTGACATTCACTGTCAAAATTCGATGAAATTCCATCTGTATGCAGACCATCGACATCTAGGGCACACCCAAGAATTCGTCCCTGCGTTAGCTTTCCGGTTCGGAAACCATTTCTGGTCGTTAAACACGCTGTTCTTCGTCCGGGCTCGCAGTTTCTTCTTAGGGTTGGGTGCAGGTTGGAGTTTTCGTTTCAAGATTGTTTTCTCCATACAAAATGATTATGGTATCGGCGATTCCGAAGACGATGGCGGCAATTGATATGCGGTGGATGGAAATCGCTCCTCAGCGGAGGGTATGTATTGGAAGACAGCGACCTTTGGAGAAAACTCTGGGCCAATTGCAGAAGAGCGCAGTCTCAGCAATGGGGAGCTCATGGATGGGATTTCCGCTATTTTTCCTGCGGTCAGTGTCCTCAAAGCCGAGAGCGATAATGAAAGTTTTGCATCGGCAGAGTGTTGATGTTTTACTCTGCGGCTCCCAAATATTCGTTGAGTCTTGTAAATCAAAGTGTTGTTTATGGGAATCGGTACATGATTTGGACAGTCCATCTGTAAAGAAATTTGTAATTTCCATGTTTTTTCAAGAAGACTTTTTATCGTCTATTTTAATTTCCGGTTTATTAGTACATCTAAGCAAATCATAGAAAAATTGGTAAGTAGATATATGCATGATTTTTTCCCAGGATTTTCTATCATCTATTTGAATCTCCGGTCTATTAGTACATAAAAGCAAATCATGAAAAAGTTGGTAGATTTTTCTTTCAAATTTTTTTAGGACAGTATGTTTCAACTGATTATTAATTATGATGGTTTTTTCTTAAGAATTTTGCGTCTTTTCAACTATTTTTTCCCTGTTTCACTTGGGTTTGGAAGAAGTTAAATTGTTGCTTTCTAAACCATGGAAATAGTTTATGCATTCATCTTATTTTGCTGCTTCTGTGCTTCTAATTCACTTAGATGCATTTGTTGCCAAACACCCACCTTTTAGTTTTATTTCCTTTCAACTTCATATGGCTCATAATCAAAATGCTGCCTAAGCCCTGCAATTTTACCCCATGTTTCTTTTCTACTTCTGATCTTAAAAAGTTGGAAGTCATCATTAAGATTTAATTTTTCTTACAATATTATATTTTGGTTACTTAATATTGCTTTTAATTTAGTGATTTTACACTCGTATCTTTTGATGACCCTTGCAATTTTACCCCATGTTTCTCTTCTACTTATGATCTTAATAAGTTGGAAGTCATCATTAAGATTTAATTTTTCTTACAATATTATCCTTTGGTTACTTAATATTGTTTCAATTTAGTGATTTTACACTCGTATCTTTTGGTAACCTAATATTGCTTCCAATTCAGTGATGCGAGTACTTTGTTTGTACCATGAATTTGCACTTGCGAAGGCTTATTGTGTCTTCGCAACTTCCTTGTCCTCTAAGCGTCTTCTAATCAACTTCCTCTTAATAGGGTGCCAAACCATACATTGTTGTAGTGATTCTTTAACCAATAATTTTGGTTTTGATTTTATTTTGTCTTTCTTTTTTGGTAATTGTGATATTTGTTGGGCTAAAGAAATGATCTCCTAAAGGTATGACATCTTGTTATACAAGATCCAAGATCTAATTGGTATAATGTGAGCAATGGAGGAGTAACACTACCACCATTTTAAGTAGCTAATAGAGTAACCATAATGGAAGATGAAATTAATTTTTAATTGATTCACTTATAATATACCATAGCTAATGGAGTAACTATAGTGGAAGATGAAATTATTTTTGCATATGAGTAGATGTTAAATGATCTTTTTTTACTATTCATAAATTGTAATGATTTTCAACATCAACTTCTTTAGTGCTCAAACATTGCCATAAAACTCTCTTTATCATATGAGGAATATTTTTGTTCTGTCTCATTTAGTTTTTCACTAAAGTATGCAATTATTCTTTCTTACTAGCTTAGAGAAACTCTTATTGCAGTCCCACTAGCATCTGTCTCAACTTGGAAAAACTTATGAAAGTCTAGAAACGCTAAAACATGTTGTTTTTGTAATTCTCTACCTCAACAATCAAAATTTTTTATTAGCTAATGTAATCCATTTAAATATCTATTTTCTTTCTTTAATAATTTCATCTTCCACTATAGTTACTCCATTAGCTATGGTATATTATAAGTGAATCAATTAAAAATTAATTTCATCTTCCATTATGGTTACTCTATTAGCTACTTAAAATGGTGGTAGTGTTACTCCTCCATTGCTCACATTATACCAATTAGATCTTGGATCTTGTATAACAAGATGCCATACCTTTAGGAGATCATTTCTTTAGCCCAACAAATATCAGAATTACCAAAAAAGAAAGACAAAAGAAAATCAAAACCAAAATTATTGGTTAAAGAATCACTACAACAATGTATGGTTTGGCACCCTATTAAGAGGAAGTTGATTAGAAGACGCTTAGAGGACAAGGAAGTTGCGAAGACACAATAAGCCTTCGCAAGTGCAAATTCATGGTACAAACAAAGTACTCACATCACTAAATTGGAAGCAATATTAGGTAACCAAAAGATACGAGTGTAAAATCACTAAATTGAAACAATATTAAGTAACCAAAGGATAATATTGTAAGAAAAATTAAATCTTAATGATGACTTCCAACTTATTAAGATCATATGTAGAAGAGAAACATGGGGTAGAATTGCAGGGGTCACCAAAAGATACGAGTGTAAAATCACTAAATTGAAAGCAATATTAAGTAACCAAAAGATAATATTGTAAGAAAAATTAAATCTTAATGATGACTTCCAACTTTTTAAGATCAGAAGTAGAAAAGAAACATGGGGTAAAATTACAGGGGTTAGGCAGCAGTTTGATTATGAGCCATATGAAGTTGAAAGGAAATAAAACTAAAAGGTGGGTGTTTGGCAACAAATGCATCTAAATGAATTAGAAGCACAAAAGCAGCAAAATAAGATGAATTCATAAACTATTTCCATGGTTTAGAAAGCAACAATTTTTCTTCCAAACCCAAGTGAAACAGGGAAAAAATAGTTGAAAAGACGCAAAATTCTTAAGAAAAAACCATCATAATTAATAATCAGTTGAAACATATTGTCCTAAAAAAAATTTGAAAGAAAAATCTACCAACTTTTTCATGATTTGCTTTTATGTACTAATAGACCGGAGATTCAAATAGATGATAGAAAATCCTCGGAAAAAATCATGCATATATCTACTTACCAATTTTTCTATGATTTGCTTAGATGTACTAATAGACCGGAAATTAAAATAGACGATAAAAAGTCTTCTTGAAAAAACATGGAAATTACAAATTTCTTTACAGATGGACCGTCCAAATCATGTACTGATTCCCATAAACAACACTCTGATTTACAAGACTCAACGAATATTTGGGAGCAGCAGAGTCAAACATCAACACTCTGCCGATGCAAAACTTTCATTATCGCTCTCGGCTTTAAGGACACTGACTGCAGGAAAAATAGCGGAAATCCCATCCATGAGCTCCCCATTGCTGAGACTGCGCTCTTCTGCAATTGGCCCCAGAGTTTTCTCCAAAGGTCGTTGTCTTCCAATACATACCCTCCGCTGAGGAGTGATTTCCATCCACCGCATATCAATTGCCGCCATCGTCTTCGGAATCGCCGATACCATAATCATTTTGTATGGAGAAAACAATCTTGAAACGAAAACTCCAACCTGCACCCAACCCTAAGAAGAAACTGCGAGCCTGGACGAAGAACAGCGCGTTTAACTACCAGAAATGGTTTCCAAACCGGAAAGCTAACGCAGGGACAAATTCTTGGGTGTGCCGTAGATGTCAATGGTCTGCTTGTAAGGACTCTGGACATCACATATCTCCACAATGGTATGATATTGTCCACTTTGGGCCTAAGCCCTCATGGATTTGCTTTTGGGCTTTACCCCAAAAGGCCTCATACCAATGGAGATATTTGTCCATCCTTATATATATCATGTATCCATGATCTTCTCCCACTTCTAGTCAATGTGGGACTTTGGTCGTATACCCAACAATCCTCCCCTCGAACAAAGGACCATTGAGCCCTCCCTCAAACGATTATCCATCCGTCCACTCTCTACCACCCAGATTCTTCGCTCCAATGCGTTGGTAGGCACACGCCTTACATGGAGCACCACCTGCCTCGAGAGCTTGCTCTATCCCAGGTCAACTTCTCTTCATCGTGTTGGGACCAGGACACGTCCATGAAGAATCCGGAGCACATTGCCTGTCTAACCGAGCTCATCCACGGATCCCATCGTGATATTACCAGGGCCCACCACCTTCTTTTGGCATTCCGAGGATTCATCCACTTGGCTAACTTCAGGGCATGGCTCTGATACCACTTGTAAGGACTCTGGACACCACATATCTCCACAATGGTATGATATTGTCCACTTTGGGCCTAAGCCCTCATGGATTTGCTTTTGGGCTTTACCCCAAAAGGCCTCATACCAATGGAGATATTTGTCCATCCTTATATATCCATGTATCCATGATCTTCCCCACTTCTAGTCGATGTGGGACTTTGGTCGTATACCCAACACTGCATACAGATGGAATTTCATCGCATTTTGACAGTGAATGTCAAGCCGAACTTGGCGCTGCCCTGGAAGATGGCTTGTCAGACGACGGGACGATAGACGAGGACGGGAGCAGCTGCAGCGGCAGTGGCAGTCGAGGTAGGAATTCTAACGTCGACGGATGATGTCGCTCGGTGCCGAGCAGGAGCTTCCCAGCATAGCAGAGCGCTTGGTGACTGCTGGGTATGGAAAGAGTGCGTTCGAACTGCAAGAAAACATTAGCTGAGCGGTGAATACAAATTCAAATTTCAAATTTCAAGCGGGCTTGCAAATTCAAACTTGGATGCAGTTGTTTGTAGGCAAGAAATATTTATTGCATCATTAATTCCAGGTTCCGCCTGCTCGGAAAAATGGAACCATCGGAAAACATGGAGCGTCACATCTCAGATGCGCCTCCGGATGCATGGCATGGTATGTATGGTTAGCATGGCATTTGGTCCTGTCAGAGATGGTCTTAGAGACATTAAATACCCAATAGCATGGGATTTATTGGTTGCCGCAATTAAGTGGCACGAAATTGTCCTAAGGAGTAGGTGTCAAATTACAAGGAGAAGAGTACACTAAAGCTCAACTGATTCAAAAGAAAGCCTATCGGCCTAAATATAATATTTTTAAAAAATAAACTAGATATTGAATGCTTAATACCTGTCGCAATGCAGGGATAATGATAGCCAACAGTTTCATGATAATGATTGATATCCTTGTCACTGTGATATATGTCAAAGACTTTGTTATAGCAATATCCAATAGTTTCATAATAGCGATTGATATCCCTATCACAGAGATATATGTCAAAGACTCTAGCCATTTATATCCCTGTCACCGGTGATATATGTCAAAGACTATGTATATAGAAATAGATTTTCTTAACCGGTTACTAATTTGTGTTCATATGAATTTTTCCTTTTATATAACCCTTTATTAATTAGTGTTTATATGAGTTTTATTGGGGGTGGTTTTTCCATTGATAGAAGAATCCCAGAGATCCTTCTCGTATTAAAATTTCGATGACGGATGAAGTACCATTATTGTGTTGGTCCGTATAACTTTTGTATTTCAAATCCCATAAGTGGATTAGCGGGGGATTTCAAATCCCATGAGTGGAATAGCAGGGGATGTAGTGGTACTGGAAACCACAAAGGGGCCCTCATTATTGACCGGTTGTTGCCAGGTCAAGATGGTTGTTTTGGAAAAATGAAATCAGAGACCCCCTTATTAAACATCAAGCATGTAGGGTCCGCTATTGAACTTAGCCATCGATCAAATACATACTTGGGCACCATTTGAAAATAATACTTGATTGTAGAATTTTCTTGAAATTTTGCTACTACGTGTATGAATAAATTCGAAATTAATTTGTAACACCAAGACATAAGATTTCTTTAGCAATTTTCAATGGAATAGAACAGAATTAAAATACATTTACATGATACAAAAAAATATATATATATATTCTAGGGAACTCAACTAGTTGTAGAAATTTTATTGACAAAGTTTGAGCAAATAGAATTATTACAAGGCAAATTACTTCTCTGGAGAACAAGTTCACTCTCCCTATTAGTACTTAGCTCAAAACCCTGCTTGCAAGAACCATGTCCTTAGCTATTAAATCCTTAAGTTGGCCCTAGAAATTTCCTCTTATTTCCTAGTGCATACCAGCAAGTATTTCCTTTGCCAAAACACTACGTATAGGCCTCTCCTTCACGCTCTTCCTAGCTCACACACACAAACATGACACAACTCGTGCTCTCTATTTTCTTGTCTCACAACTTTGTTCTCACACAAAACAATTGAATCAATTATGTGTCTTCATCCTCCTTATAAACAATTTGTGTTTATCTTTGGAACTCAGTCTTGTGATTAACTAGTTAACTAAGTCTAACTTACTCATGTAACTTGTCCTAGCCACAAATAACCATTAAGACTTCTAACTCACACTACAAGACAAACAACTGAGCCTCCAACTAATCGCATGAGTTAAACTGCTTCATGAACTCTTCTTAATTTTTAGGAACTCGTCCTAACTTATAGGAACTTGTGCATGTTAAAAAAATGTTGTTTGTGGTCTCTTTGACTAAGGCACAAGTCAAAGAAGACCTTACTCGCTACTATTTTCAACACTCCCCTAGGAAGGTGCTTCTCGAAGAACCTTGTCCACTAGGAGTTGTCTCTAACACTACCACGTTCTCCATTACGACAGTTGCTCCCTCTGAACTAGAAGACATCCCTACTTTTTCCTAAGAAATTTGATCTATTATTTCCCACCATGCTCTACAAGTCCATCCCTACAGTCATAAGTTTCATGTACCATGTGTACCTTTGCGGTTACTTCTTCTAGCTAAAGGTGATACTGGAAGATTCAACTCTCTCCTAATCTCCCTTAAACAAATCATTTTCCCACTTGGCTCAAACTCTTCCTATATTGGGAGCCACTGACTGAGTGTTTGCCTCCACTCACCCTAGGCTCTACTCATCATCATCCTATTGGTCAGCCCAACTGCCAATTAGCTTAGACTCAAATTGAGATAGTAGTTGAGGCTCCATCTTGAGTAACTTCTTCTCAAGTACTTTAATTTTCTCTTTATCTAAGGACTCCCTCTGAGTTCTGCTCTCCTCAACAATCACTTCTCTGCTTTGTGCAGTCCCTGCCTTGCTACTCAATGCCACACCCGTCTCTATCTGTGACTTTTAGAGATTCTTCATCCTCACACTTATCGGTGTCTTACATCCATAAACTAAGTGATGGAGGTAATCCTTCTCTCTGCTAAAGATTATATCATATCCCTTGTCCTCAAAGGTAGCTACCAAAACAAGATTCTACCTCAATCCTAAAATGTAGAGAACATCGCTGAGATGAAGAGGATTACCTGACTCCGTTTGAAAACTTATAGTACTAACTCCTCTAGCTGCATATTGACCATAATCTCCTACCTCAATCTTAAATTGCATGTCCTTCTCCTTCAGGGGGCTGAAACTCTTCTTATTCCTAGTCATATGGAAGGATGCTCCTGAATTAATATACCATATATTGTTACCTATTGAGATTGTCATGCAAGCAATCAATGAGAAATCTTCTCGAACTAGGCAGAAAATGCATCTACCTTTGTTAATGCAGCTACATGATCCTTACTGGATTCCTTCTTCTGCTCAGGACACTTAGTGGCATAATGTCCACCCTCATGGTAATGGAAGCACTTGATCTTGCTTAGATCCTTCTTCTTGCCCTTCTGACTGGACTCGATCTCTCCTTGGCCCTTCTTGCCCTTGGACTTGCCTGTCAGGGTAAACATAGTTACCGATCAAACGGGAACTATTACCTCAAAACGGGTACTCGAGCCCAAAAATCCCAAAAAACACCTTGAAATCGAAAATTGTTTATTGAAACAGAAGTGTCCTCAGACACATAATTTTATTAATCAGAAAAATATAATTACATGATTGATTTGCAAGAGCTTACACCCGAACTTAACAAACACTCTTGCAATGAGCTATTTATAAGCTCCCTGTCCTAACTACCTCTAATTATGGATCACTTATTAAATAACAAGTGTCCATTTACATTAAATGCTATTCAAACCAACTAGCTAACTAATCTCCTAAAATAGAGCCTAAGATACGACACATTTGGAGATTCATATCTTGTTACAACAATATACTAATTTCTAATTGTCTCCATTAAATAATTAATCATTCTAGAATAATAATTATT
>APFE030157730.1:0-19360 GCA_000404065.3 Pinus taeda
GTGGCTTCGTCAGATCCTATCAGAATTGGGCTTTGAGCAGCAGCATCCGACTAAACTTTGGTGTGATAATCAAAGTGCCATTCAGCTTTGCAAAGATCCAGTTCAGCATCAGCGCAGCAAACACATTGAACTTCACATGCACTTCATCAGAAAGCTCATTCATGACCATGTTCTTGAAGTGCCATATTGTTCAATAGATGATCAGGTTGCAGACATCTTCACAAAGGCTCTCACAGAGGCGAAGTTCACTAAACTTCGATATATGCTTGGAGTTCAGGAAGTTGTCACTAAGGGGGGATAGCTCTAGTGCCTCCTTCCTTCTCCTATTGTGTCATATTTGTAAATCCTTCAATCCTATCCCAAGTTGTTCTTAAGGGGGGATGTTAGGATATTCCGACACATAGAAATAGTTAAGTTCAACTTGGTCTAGTATAGAGTTAGGTATAGAGTTAGGTAAAGTGTGTTTCTTTACCGTTGTACATTTTGTAACTTACAATCCGACGGTCACGATATGTAGTGATCCGACGGTTCATTCTCTCCTCGGTATTACCGACACTTGATCCGTGGCTTAACACCCGATTGGTCCATGAATTCTATTAAAGCGCATGGAGGGTCATTTGTAGGTTCACTGTGCATGAGAGAAGCTTATGTAAATTTTCATTCTTTTATTAATAAATTGCCTGTAGTAGCCACGTTGGTGCAGGCCGTGGACTGTTTCCCTTTCTGAGGGTTTTAACCACGTCAAAATACTGGTGTATTGATCTGTGATCTGTTTGTGAGCGGTGTCCTTTTGGTGTTTTGTCTGAGGAACTTACCCTATAAATTCCTACAAGCATTTTCCCGTAGTTGATGAGAGGTGGTGGAGCTTATATGATATCTTGGTTTGGCTTTCAAGTTCAACATCAAAATCAACAATTACAAGTCTATGGTAAGTTTAAATGAGATGAGCATAACATATAATTTTGCAAGGAAGATTGAAGTCCTGCGTATGGACAACATTTGGGATACATTGTTTATATGGTGTTGAAGACAATATATACGATGGAAGTATGCATTGAGATCCATAGTGTATTATAGTGTATTATTGAGTTCAGTCATAATATTATTACACATTTAAAATGTTATTTATTAAAAAATTAAATGGTGCATAAACTCTTGAAGGTCATGACTAGTGTTATGATATATATGGTATGGTAAGCGCGGAACAGTTTGCATTATATGCACAACGATTGAAGCATTGAAAAGATGTGTATGCTCAACTGTATTGATTGAATGTTGTGCACAAATATTACTTTGGGTGTTGGACAAAAGCTAGTCGAATGCTGCGTTAAATTCCATGTTCAGTGTCTCTGTCATGACTGAGTTAAATCCTTTGTTGCAATAAAAAATAAAAAAATTTGACCTGGCTAAAGTATAACATATGCATTGGCCTTTTATGATGCAATGGTCATCATTCCTTACTATAATTTTTTGAACATCGTGTAGTTTGATGTGAGATGCTTGGGTGGTTGAATTGTTTACTTAAGTGAAAGAATATGCACTGGTCCTTTTTGTTAAAGAGGATGTGTTGGTTATGTGAAACCCATCAAGCCGGGGTGTATGTATGATTATTTTTTATTGCTCGCTACTTAAATGAAGATCAATAGTTTCATTTCATGAAGAAAAGATGATTATTTCCTGTAAGGGCTAAGAGAGATGTCCTCCTAAATGTGCTAAGTTTTTGCGTGTTTTTTTTAGTACTTCCATTCACTACAGTCTTTCTTATTTTATATCAATAAATTGATGATATTGTAAGCACTTGTTTTGGAAAAAATTGTAACAAAGTTTCACCCCATGGTTTCGAGGGTGAGAACTTCATCATCTGCCATTTCAAAATTAGCAAATGTAACGCCCTTCTTATGTTCTTTCAGCTTTGCAGTTTATGAGATTATGTACAACTCTTTCTCTGGCGATCTGTTATCCCATAATTGCAACTGTTCCACATGCTATCATCAATGGTTACAAGAATGTATTAACAGTCGCTATTGAACTTGACTATTCTTTTCCACTGGCTGAGAAAGTGAAGGAGTATTTGAAGGATCCAAGCAAGTTTGCAATTGTTGCTGCCCCAGTTGTGGCATTGTATTTAAAACTCATTATAGTTTTTGTGTTCAGTGTTGAATGAATACTTAAGCTGCTTCCGGGTATGCTTTAAGACATTGCAGAAGGCTTAAAGTTTGTATACTTGCTGTATTTTCAATTAACATAATTTTGTGGTGCTTGTGTGTCATGCGAAATACAATCAACTTATAGATTTGGAGGTCAAAGGGATACAAACACAATCTACATATATATGCATTGATTCCTTGTTACTTCGATTGTTGCATATGAGTTTGGTGGGCTGTATAAAGGCAATGATTGTTTTGACAATTAAAAGTTGTCTTTTGTGGAGGAAAGTTTAGTCAGTTGTATTGTCAGAACATAGTGTTGGTCATGAGTAAACTCTTATTTTTATGGAAAGGATTGTAATTAGTTGCACACTAATCATTTGTTGCACATTTATAAAGGATATTGCTATGTATTGTGAGTGGGTATTACTTTTCTGCATTGAGTAGTAGTTGTGATCAGTTTTTAAGGTGTAATTCTGACATTGAAGAAAAAAATGGCTAGAATCAATGAAGTATTAGAGTTCCTCAAAAATCTGATATTTTCTACTACTCATGATACATTAAAAGTCAGCAAAGTTTCTCTCACAGATATTCAGGTCTATATACAAAATTCACAAGAGAAATTAATTTTTTGTAGCTCGAATCTCAGCTACAACAAGAAGAATTAAAACAGAGGAGTCATCATTCTGAACCTATTTCTGTTCAGAAGATTGAAACCGACTCCCATAAAGTAGCAGTTGTACATGCAGATGCAAAAGTTTAGTTTGTCATCAGACCTTGGGAAGAGCTTGTCCATAACTAGTCTTGGATATGACAAGGACTTATCCTTTCACATTCCAGACTACTCCAAACCAATCTAATTTCAAAATGCTGGATTCATTCATGATAGTTCATCTGCTCCTCATGACAGTTCACCTCCAGCTGTTTTAGATTTTACCCCTCTTCCGTAGCAGCCACAACAAATTATGAAATGCCAACACTGTGATCGACTTGGCCATCTAAAAGATCACTATTTTGATCTTCATCCATGTAAGCACTGTCATAAAACCAGTCATTCTTCAAACAAATGCTTCAGAAACAAACCTCCTACAAGAACAAAGATTCATCTTGGATGGATCGCTTCTTGGCAACGGGAAATAACAACCAAGAAGATATTCCAGTCACATGTCAGAACTTGTTCTAGAGTATTGAACAGTCTTGCAATTGAGTTTTCTCCATCATCTCACCTTGTATCTGACAGGGGGGAATGATAGTCATCTACAAGCTTCAAAGCCACATGAAGTGAGCCTGAGCCACAACTTGTCACACCAATTTTAGAATTGTAGCTAGAGACAAAGATGCCCCTGAGAATGCCTTCATTTGGTAATGCCTCTTCAAAGAATCTAGGACACTTCCTCTAGAAGAAGACTTCAGCTTCTTGCTAGTTTTAGAAGAATTCCAGGAACAAAATTGGGGACACTTCCTCTAACAGAAGACTTCAGCTTCTTGCCAGTTTTGGAAGAGTTCTAGAAATTGCATTAAGCATTCCAGAGTTGTTGGTCATCCTTAAACCATCACAGGTTGAGACTTCCCTTTTCAGGTTGAAGTTCTCCCTTTTATGTGGGGTGAGACCTCCCTTTATTAGTTGATGGTTTCCCTCTTCAAAACATCAGGAGCACTTCCTTTAGCAGAAGACATGAGCTTCATGCTAGAATTGGAAGAGTTCCGGGAACTACACTAAGCATTCCAATGTTGGTGGTCATTCTTAAATCACTGCCCTTTATATCAACATTTCATAGAGCACATTTAACCTAGTGTTGCCATGCATTTTTGCATGTTTTGTATTACAGCTCTCTTCTTGGACTCAGACATAACCCTTCCGATTAAGGGGGGGAATGTTGGACACCTAATCCTCTATGGGTTAGTGTAGAAGCAGAATAGACTAAGGAAGTCCAAGAGACCTTGGGATGTAGAACCCAATGGTCAAACCATGTACTATAAAAGTATATGTTTTGTTAATAAAAAATGTAAACTCATGTTTTATCTTTCATATTATCTTCAAACCATGTACTCTAAATGTATATATTTTGTTAATAAAAAATGTACTCTCATGTTTTATCTTTCATATTATCTTGCTGCCATGTGTGTTTAACAATTTTGTTTTTGAACACCCACTTGGTTCCAATTATATTTGTATCCTTTGGAAGAGGTACTAGCTCCCATGTCTCATTCTTCTCGATTTGAGAAATGTCTTCTTCCATGGCTTCCACCTAATGAGGATCCTTGCTTGAGTAAAAGTTCCTGGTTCTATCATAGATAGGAGAGCAACATCATTTTTCCTTGGTGTACTTGTCATCCTTCTTCGGGTTTGTATCCCCTCATCTACATTGCCAATAATATGCTCTTCCAGGTGATTTTTTTGGAGGAACTTCACCTTTGAAGGGGTTTGAGATGGTTCTTTTTCCTTTTGTTTTTCTTGATCTTTTTCCTCTTTTTCAGGTTCTTCTTCGTTTTCTTCAATGAGAGGGTCAACTTCATGATCTTCAACTTCATGAAGTTCTTCATCAATCTTGACATCAATGTTTTCCACTGTCTTCCGTAGTCGATTGTTGTAGCACTTGCAGGCTTTGCTCCTTGTAGAATATCCTAGGAATATTCCTTTGTCAACTCGAGAATCAAATTTTCCTAGTGAGTCATCATTGATTTTTATGAATCACTTGCTTCCAAAAATCTTGAAGTATTTTACTGAAGTAGGTCTTCCTTTCCATAATTCATAAGGAGTCTTCTCATTATTTGGTCTTAGTTGAGTTCGATTCAAGGTATAAACTGTTGTCTGGATTGCTTCTCTCCAAAATTTTGGCTACAAGTCAGCTGCTAGTAACATTGCTCTTGCCATTTCTTGAACAGTTTGGTTTCTTCTTTCAACTACCCGATTCTGCTTGGGTGTTCTAGTGGTAGAGAGTTCTCTTCTGATTCCATGTACTTTACAAAATTCATCAAATTCTTTTTATGTGAATTCTCCCCCTCTATTCATTCTAAGACATTTAATCTTAGAATCCTTTTCATTTTCTACAAGAGCTTTAAGATTCTTAAAACATTCAAATGCTTTGGATTTATATTTTATGAAATATTCCTGCATCATTCTAGTATAGTCATCAACAAATAAATCAAAGTACCTTTCTCCTTGGAGTGTCAGAGTTCTAGTTGGTCCACATAAATCAGCATGAATGATCTCCAAAGGTTTTGATGTAAAGAACTCTTTGGTCTTGTGGCTAGTTCTAGTTTGATTTCCATGTTGACATGGACCACGTACACCTTGATTTGGCTTGAATAAATTTGGGATGTCTCACATTGCATTGATCTTGCTGATATTAATCAAGTTATCGAAACTTGTATGTCCCAGTTTCTTGTGCCACAACCAACTTTCATCTATTTGACTTAGATAACATCTATCTTCTTGATTTTTTTTTTTCAGAATGTATATGTTATCTGATGTTCTAATTCCTTTCGCCACAATTTCTCTTGAGGAAGAGTTACTTATTTCACAATCTTTGGTGCTAAAGACAACATTATGTCCTTGGTCACAAATTTGGCTAACACTCAAGAAATTGTGTTTGAGCACGTCTACCAGCAAAGCATTTTGAGTCTTTCCTTTTCCATTAATAAGGGAAGCAATTCCTTTTCCAGCAATTTTGGTAGATCCACTTCCAAATGATACATTTCCTTCCTTTTCGTTCAATGAGACAATCTTCCTTTTGTCACCTGTCATATTTCTGGAGCACCCACTATCCACAAACCAATGATTTTTATCACTATGAGCACATAGGGCCAGGCCACATTTATCTATATTGGGATTCTCATTCTTTGCTTCTCTTCTTTTGAGGGAGAAATTTTTTTCATTATGTCAATTATCATTACATAATGAGCAGATTGGATCAATTTTGGCCAAAGGATCAAAAGAGTTATAGGTCTTGATTTGTCCTTGCCCTTTGAGACCATATGGTTTGTTTGTTTGATCCTTCAATTTTGGTGTTTTATTCTTTTGAGACATGCAATGTTTAGCTTGATGAATTTTTTTTTTACAATAATAACAATGCCCAAAAAAGATAGTTTGGTACCTATTTTAATAGCCATGATTTGAATCAACATTCTTCCTTGGAGTTAGTCTTTCTTCATTCTTTGGATTTGAGATGGGCCTTTGATGAAATTATTTTTCTTCTTTTGGGTTGCTGGTAAGTATGTCAACATAGCTTTTCGCATTATCCTTAGTACTTGATGATTCTCCTTTAAAACTTATCCCAGATTTGTCATATTGAGTTTTTTGAGCATTTAGGATAATGTCAAGTGTTTAAGAGTTTTCCCAACTCTTTTTGACTTGCTCCAATTCCTTCCTCAGAGATACTATTTTAGCTTCATGATTTTCACAAATTTATTCTTTTCTTTTAGCTTATTTTCCAAGAGGTCTTCCCTTCCTTTTGATTCCTCCTTTTCTACTTTGAGAGATATGATTTTATTTTGTAATTTCTCATTTTCTTCAATGGCACTCATTAAAAATTCATCTACATTTCCTTTTAGTCCTAAATCATCATTATTTGTGAATGCCATGAATAATACTTCTTGGCTTCTAGCATAGTCATTTTCTTCATCTGATTCATCATTACCTCCTTTGTGATTAGTTGATTTCCTTTTGATGACTACAAATTCATGTTCATCAGACTCATCTTGCTTAGAGAAGAAATTATTCTGATTGAACCCTTTCTTTTTGTATACCATCCTTTTAGAATCCTCCTCATCATCACTATCATGCTTATGAGGACATTTTGCAGTATAATGACCTATTCTTCCACATTTGAAACAAATAAGAGGGTACTTACCTTTTAGCTTGGATCCTTTCTTTAGTCTTCATACAAATTGTGCCAATTCAGGTTCAACATCAGAGTCATCACTGATGGTATTCCATCCTTTCCCCGTTTCTGATTTTGAGGCCTTGAATGCTGCATCTTTGGAACTTAGGATTCCTTTTCTCATCTCATAGGCAATGAGGATTCCATGAAGTTCATCCATCTTGAGAGTATCTAGGTCCTTCATTTCTTCTATAGCACTTACTTTGGAGTCAAATATATCCGAGAGAGATCTTAAGACCTTTTGGACAATAGTGATTTCTTCAATCTTTTCTCCCAATCCTTAAGAGAGTTGACCACTTCAGCTACCTGGAGAAAGTATGATGCAATATCTTCTTCACCATCCATTTTTAGACTTTTGAATTTCCTTCTATGAGTTTGAGGCTTTGCCTTCTTAATTTTGGAGTCCCCATCGTATAAGTCAACTAGCTTATCCCATAATTATTTGGCCAAGTCACAATTCATGACTTTTGTAACTTGAAAATCAGTGATTCCACTAGTGATGGAATTTAAGGCTTTTGTATTTGCAATGTAAGCTTTCTTTTCATCTTGATCAGTTGGAAGAGTGGAAGGAGTAGTGTACCCATTCAAGACTGAATGCCAAACTTTAGGTCCAAGGGACATTAAGTAGTAGGACATTCTTTTTTTCCAAAAACCAAAATTTGTGCCATCGAACAGAGGAAGCCTTCCTGACACTTCTTGATTTTTCATTGTGACTAAGAAGCCTTCTTCCAGTTGTTAGGCTGATTATGAAGAAGTTGGCTCTGATACCAATTGTTGGAAATACTGAGAGGGGGGTGAATCAATATTTTCTTTCAATTGTTATTGTTACCAGTTAGATTCTTCACAATTTAATTAGAGAAACATATAAGAATAATTTTATTGAGTATAAAAGGATAAATACAATGTATGATAATTATTCCCAAGCACCAACTTGGTTTTGATGAGGCTCCGACCTCTAGGGCTTCGACCCTATCTAATACAAGGCACCTACCGCAGGGGCTTCACTGAGGGAGCAATACCATACAACGTGGGTTCATATTGGGGGATATATATTGTGTAAAAAATGACAATATATACTGGGGGATATATAGGGGGTAAAGGGATTTTTTATTGGAATGTATAAAAAATGGAGCTCAAAGTTAATGGAAAAATATAAATGGGTATAAAATATGTAAATGAAAAAATGGATACCTACAATATCCAGTGAAAGTAGGGGTTTTTTAACTTGGGAATATGTATTGGATTCGTATTGGTAGGGGGTTAAATAATGTGATTTTTAGAGGTATTTTCCAATATGTAGTCAAATTATGGGTATTGTTTAATATGCCACGAATGCACATGATATGTCAGAGGTCCATTGGGTGAAGCCCCCGTGGCACCTACCTTGTGTTTAGGAGCACCGACTCCAAGGACACCAATCTTATTGTTCTCAATAGAAAGTATAAATATAACTTACTTGAATGTTCTTATTCCATAAATACTTGAGATTAACTTCACTTACTTTTCGATGTACCTTGTCCACTTCTAGTCTTCACTGTTTCTGCAATCTTAGTTCATAAACCATAGCTCAGCTACATAACAAGCTCCAAGCCATTGTACAAAGTGGTCATTTCACTTCACTGCATCATAGAGAATCCTCCACTTTCACTGTTGTCTGAGAAGAGTGCCCAGGTCTCTATTTGAAATACCTTTCCACAGTCTGAGCAATACTTGAGCCAAAAAACCAGAGTTATTATGTTAATGGAGGCACAATTATGATCCATTGTGACTAAGTATCCATCACGATCAAAGTTTCTGCACTATAGTCTACGCCTGAATAAGATGGTCCACTACTTAAACTATATACAGTTATGTTTTAAGATGATGTCTCTGTCCGCAGTCCTTAAATACTTCTCCCCAGCCTTTTACAGTCCACAGTTCATTGATTTAATCCGTAGTTGGATAGACCCATAGTTAAGTAGACCCTTGTGAAGTATAAGTGCAAACCCCTTATTTGCACTTCAGTTTTTAGGCACAACAATCCACAAATCAGTTCTTAAGGTGGCTAGCTTTGTCCTTAGTTCACGACATGTGAACTGTATATCCTTATCTTTTCACACCAAATTGTTCTGTACTTCAAAAATACAGAGTTTCTTATGTATATATACTTTTTTGCGTATGAAAAACAAAAGGTCATGTCTCCTAGCTAAGCCGACATGAGTTTGACAAGTTTAGGTCAGCTTACTGACCATAATTATATCCTTTTCTTAAAAAATTCATATCTCCTAAAATATTTGGAGTTGCGGGGCATGTAATAGCTCATTAGAAAGCTAAAAGTATGCTCTAAAATATGGCATGGGTCTCATGATGATATTCTTCCTCTAAGATGGAGAAAAAATTATTTAATGTGACTAATCATCATTAGTGTAGAAATGTAGGTAGGGTGGAGTGCCTTTGAGTGTTGGGCTTCTCCATCGTTTGGTTCCTTCATTGATTTCCACCAAGTCCCTGCCTTCTTCAATATATTGACATCAATGACAACTAGATTAACATACTGGTGTATTGATCTGTGATTTGTTTGTGAGCAGTGCCCTTTGGTGTTCTATCGGAGGGACTTACCCTATAAATTGCTACATGGTATTAGATCTATTTGAGGGCCGCATCCGTTGGTGATCCAAATCTGAAGCTGGTACAACTGCATCGGAATATCGTTTCTTAGATCTACTATTTCTATCTGCTTTCAGGCCGAGAGGACTGCTCTATTGTGTTAGGAGCATCTGTTCCAATGAGGAACCCCTTTCATTTCACACAAAAAAGTTTTAGGTAGCCCTAGCTATGTCATTTTTAAGATCTTGAGGTATACAATCTTTATTTATAGTTTTAGTTATTCATCTCTCTATTTTTTATCACTAGATCTATACCTTTCATTTTTTTGTGTGCTCTTTGCCTCACGACTCTATGCAGTCTGGGAAAATCAGAAATAGAAAGGAAGGATTTTTCTTATGTGTATGCTCTTTTCCATTGCGCCTTAGTGTAATCTCATAAAATTAGAAACATTGAATAAAATATTTAGTTTTTGACGAAAGCTAACTTCAAGGCATAAGGTTCCTTTTTTTGCATGTTTGTGGTGGGTTGTGTGGCTTTTTTATTTTGTAGGAAAAAAGGGTTTTTTCAAGTAAGCACGCAGTCCAAATCTTTAGTGACTAAAAAAGAAAAACCCTTCCTCTTTTCCAAAAATTACTGACCTTTTAAACTAGCTCACTTGTTCCAAAGTTACTTTATGAGAATAGAGGTCTTGGGTTCAAGTATTTCTTTTTGTTGAGTTACTTTTTTCAAAAATCACATGTATATTATGTTTTAAAGTTACTTTATGTAAAAGTGTTCTCACCCATTATAAAAAGTGAGTCACTTATAATTCTAAAGTCTCTTTATCTTTTATTAAGTTACAATTTAGTGGGTATTCATGAAAGTACCATTGGAAAAAAAACTCATTTATTTATAAAATGGGTCACATTTTTTTTTTTAAAGTGAGCTAATAGATTAAGTTAGAGGGGGGGTGAGGGAGGGTGGGGCGAGATTTTATTTAAAATATAACATTATCATTCACTTTCACATATTCACATACTTCGTCGGCATCTTCAATAACTTTTCTTCAAAAAGCCATAACTTCTTCATCCGAAAGCCGTTTTTTTTTTAAATCGGCCAATTTATTGAGATCTTTCCATTTGAACACTTAGTTTTAGCATCTACAGCTTTAGTTTATATTAAAATGGAAAGTCCATGCTAATTTATTCTTGATAGCACCAACTACTTCCAATGGTTATCCTACATTGTGGATTTACTTAGAAGTAAAGGTCTTTATAGAATAGCCTCAGGCAAAGGATATAAACCTAAAGGTGAAGATATGATAGCGAAATGGGAAAATATGAAAAATCAAGCACGTGGGTTGATAGGGATGTCTATTTCTCTAGACCTTAGATTCTATATTGCATAACTTGATACCCCTGATGAAACAATGAAACAACTCACTAAATTTTTTGGAATTAAAAATGAAATTAGAGCCCATCACCTCAAAAATGAGTTGCTTACGTTGGACCCCAATAATTTTTCTTCCATTGAAGATTTTTTGTCCAAGTTCAGGACCCTTAGACTTCTCCTAGAAGGTGTTAAGGTTAAGAAAGAAGATGATAGCCTTATCTATTCCATTCTTACAAAGTTAGGACCAGCCTACTTTGTGTTTGTTTCCACCTTCCATTCTACTAGTGAAGCCTTTATTTCTCAAGGACAAGCCTACAAGGCCCCCTCCTTTAATGCCTTTTGTGATTATTTAATAAAAGAACAAGAAAAACTCTTACATCTTGCTCTTCTTAATCTTGGAAACTCCTTTAAGAAAACCTTAGCTGCCCAACAACAACCAAGTTCAAAGAATCCTAAGAAGAAGCATCCTAGGAAAAATGGTCGTAAACCAACCAAGGGTCTTAAGCACTTTTAGTCTCGAAATGACAAATCAATTCAACAAAATGATAAGGCAAATAAAACCAAAGGGAAGAAGACTGATAGACATTGCAACTTTTATAATCGAGATGGCCACTTAGAATTGAAATTATTTAAGAAGATGGATGCCTTGGAAGCAGAAATGAAGAAGCATAACATCCATTTGGAGCACTCTTCAACTTCAACTTCATCTTCAGGAATATCACTTTCTACATGTGGTTGTCAAGCATCTCGGTCTGGTTATGCACTAAATGTATCTTCTTCTTCTCATTCTCATAAGTGGCTCCTTGATTCAGAGCTTCTTATCACATGGCCAAAAACAAAGTCATGTTTTCTTCTTTAAATGATTATAACACTAAAAATATATATGTTGGTGATGATAGATCTCTTAGTGTTATAGGGACTGGAACTATTCATCTAGACAATGGTCAATTTAATGATGAATTATGTGTTCCAACCTTATCCTGAAACCTTCTATCTGTATATCAGATAACTCATTAAGGTGAAGGTAATCGTTGAATTTTCACCTTAAGATGTTGTAATTAAGGACCTAAGAGATCCTAGATAGATTTTAGCTACTAGCATTGTTGATGATTCTACAAGGTTGTATAAGTTTAACAACTTTGGTTCATCAACTCTTCCCTCGGTATTTATTTCTCATAATTATGAAGTGAGCAAACTTTGGCTTGAGTGATTTGGTCACTTAAACTATCGCTCCCTTCAAAATCTATGTAAAGAAAATATGGTGACATGTCTTCCTATGGTATCTTCCAAAAATGGTGTTTGTTTTGGATGTGTACTCGGAAAACATCATCGAGATAGTTCTGAAAAATGTGCCTCTTGGCACGCCTCAAGACCTTTACTGCTTGTGCATAGTGATTTGTTTGGTCCACTTCCAGTTGTTTCCTTCTCTGGCTACAAGTATTTATTAACTTTCATTCATGATTTCTCTAGACTCACTTGGGTATACTTCTTAAAACTAAAAAGTGAAGTATTTAACATGTTCTTGGCCTTTAGGGCCTTTGTTGAGAAACAATCTGGACATCAAATTCTTAAGCTAAGATCTAATAATGGAAGAGAATATGTTAACCACAAATTCATCAAATTTTGCACCGAGAATGGAATTCAAATGCAACATATTGTTCCATATACTCCACAACAAAATGGTGTAACTGAAAGGAAGAATCGCACCTTAAAGGAAATGGCTAATTGTATGCTTCAATCTAAAGGACTTAGTCTAAATTTTTGGGCAGAAGCAATTAACTATGAAAATTACATAGTAAATCACACTCCTACTAAGGTTTTAAAGAATATCACTCCAGAGGAAGTATGGAGCTCAATTAAACCAAATGTAAATCACTTTCTTGTTTTTGGAAGTGAAGCATGGGCCCATATTCTAGATGAGAAACATAAAGTCTTAGAACCGAAGAGTGAAAAATGTATTTTTGTTGGATATTCTGAAGATATCAAAGGATATAAACTTCTTTCACCTAAATCCAAAAATATTATCATTAGAAGAGATGTAAAGTTTGTTAAAAATATATCGGCCTATGAGCCTAGTTCGACGGATGTGCCACATCTCTCTATCCCTTATACTTCTGAAAATATTTCTTCTTTAGATGATGATAGCGAGGATGACAATCCTCCCCCACCTTCTCAGGATCCCCCTTCATCTCCTCAGCTTCCAAAATGGATCCTTTCTACTCGAGATGCAACAGGTTCTCTTGTAGGTGATCCTACAGATCAACGATGTACACATTCTCAGTTCGATAGAGCCTCTTCTTTACTGGCTCAAGCTTCAGCAAATTATGATCATGACACCTTTGTAGAAGTTTCAGTCCATCTAGATTGTGATGCAACTATGAATGAAGAATATCGCTCATTATTGGAAAATGATACATGAGATCTTGTTCCTCTTCCAAAGGGAAGAAAACGCGTTAGATGTAAATGGGTTTACAGAACCAAGTTTGGACCAGATCAAAAAGTTGATAAACATAAAGCTCATCGTGTTTCTAAGGGCTTTTCACAAGTTGAAGGCATTGACCATACTGAAACCTTCTCCCCTATTTCCAAAATTAACTCTATCTACCTTGTTATTTCCCTTGTTGCCTCTTTCAAATGGGAAGTCCATCAGATGGATGTTAAATGTACCTTCTTGCATAGGTACTTGCATGAAGAAATCTATATGGAACAACCTCCTGGCTTTATACAAATAGGCTCCAGCCTTGTATGTCATCTTAAGAAACCCCTTTATGGTCTCAAGAAAGCCCCTCAGGCTTGGTATGCCAAAATGGATAGCTTTCTTTTAGATACTGACTTTTCTAGATGTCATTATAACAATACTATCTACACCAAGAAAGTGGGTAAGTCTCTTATCATTATTGTTCTTTATGTTGATGATATTATCCTTACAAGCAATGATCTCAACCTTATAAACCATGTGAAGTCCAACCTTAAAAAGAAATTTGAAATGACAAACTTAGGACACTTGCATTATTTTCTTGGTCTTCAATTCTTGCAATCCAAGGAAGGTATTTCCCTTTCCCAGTCCAAGTATGCTTGTGATCTTCTACGCCACTTTCACATGGAAGAATATAATCCAGCCCCTTCTCCCTTTCAGTCTGGAGCCAAACTTTCAGTCACTTGTACTTCCCGTGAAGTTGATGCTACCTTATACCATTAGCTTGTTGGAAACATTTTGTATCTGACCCATACCCATCTTGACCTTTCCTTTGTTGTTGGCCTTATTGCTCGGTTTATGAAAAACCCACATGAAATTCATTGGAAAGAAGCTAAAAGAATACTTCATTATGTTCGAGGTATAGTTTAGTTCGTGATTCATTACAGTGCAAAAGCATCTCCTCAATTGGTTGGTTTGACTGATTCTGATTGGGATGGTGACCCTGATGATCAGAAGTCTACTGCATGTTATATATTCACTCTTGGTTCTGGACCTATTACATGGGCTTGCAAGAAGCAAAGTTCCATTTCTATTTCTTCAGCAGAAGCAGAGTATCGTGGTGCCATAGAAGCTATTAAGGAAGCCCTATGGCTTCGTCAGATCCCGTCAGAGTTTGGTTTTCAACAACATCATCCGACTACACTTTGTTGTGATAATTAAAGTGCCATTAAACTATGCAAAGTTCTAGTCCAACATCACCGCAACAAACACATTGAACTACAGATGCACTTCATCATAAAGTTCATTCATGACCATGTTCTTGAAGTGAAATATTGTTCAACTGATGATCAATTTGCAGACATCTTTACAAAGACTCCCACAGAGGTGAATGTTGTAAAAGGTAAATCCCCTCTGCAGATAGAGGCGATCCCTACTAGCCCAGATCGGGTCTAGCAACAATCAAACAACGTTATCACGCAAGTTCCTAATTGCAAATTAAAGACCAATGATGAGGGCCTACCTGGATTCCAACGCTAGTACTTGTATAAGAGTTGACGCTCCTGTTCCTTTGCTCCGACCAGTCACGATCTCCACGATCCCCGTGAATAGACACCTGCACATGCAAAGAACAACACAAACACAAGAATAAAATCCAATAGATGCAACTATATATCAGTCAGAAATGATATAACTCATCATGATTACAAAGAACAATAAGAGTGGAACCATAATAATAGTCGTCTATTATTGATAAACAAAGAAGAATACAACCATAGTTCTAACGTCAAATCCTCCTTTGGCTGGGTGATCAGCAGCACATGTCTTGCAAAGCTTGTTGGGAATGGAACAAGCCTCTCTCTCCTTGTTTATTTGGACAAGAATATCCTTACTTTAGATTTAGCCTTATGGGAATGAAGAAGGCTTCTTGCAGCATGAACTTAACAAATCTCAATCTTTGGAACTCGCTTGCGTAAGGCAAAAGGACAAGCTTTTATAGATAGAGGAGGAGGAGTTAGGATCATCCACAATATTCATGGGATTGGCTTTATCACTAAGAAGCTTCTATGAGAGGTGGAAAACCACTTCCCTTCTATGGAGATTCGAAACCAAACCAAACCAACTCAAGATAAATTCAGTTCAGGAGTGGGTTAGGATGAATCTTCAGCTATTGGTTTGTTGAAAACACTACCCATTTTGGTTGGCGCAAGTGCGACTCTGAGACAGAGCGCCAACTGGCGCGCCCTCTTTGGAGGATTTCCCCCCTTGGCGCGAGTGATGCGCAATGAAACTGTGCCAATGGAAAAAGGGTTATTTTTATGGGTTTTTTGCAGGAGATGTCTTTAGGGCAAATGAAGTTCATGTCTAGGGGAATGTAATGCAAGTGTTTGCAAGTCATGTCACGTCTCACAGGTCCTGGAATAAGTCCTCCAAGATGCGAGAGAGGGGTAACAGGGACAATGACAAATTGTTGTGTAACAGATGCCCCCTAAAGCATGAGACCCGAGAGAGAGAGGGGTGAAATGCTTTACAAGAACATGGCCAATCGAAAACACTGCTGCCGGAAAACCGGCGTGAAGAAGTACAACTGATATCTCAAGTACATGATGTATGTGGTATGGACACAACCATCCATAGCAGAGTACATAAGAATCTAGATCCAAGGTACGGACGCAGCCATCCAGTAAGGATCGATAAATAGACGCAGGCATGGTCGCAGCCATCCAGTGAATGAGTCATGTAATAATCATAATAATCCACAAAATCGCAACCTGGATCCCAACAGACAAAATCCAGGGTCTTGCGCTCCATCTTGACCTGAACAAAGTACAAGTTCAAGCATGCGAATATGGGAGTCGAAGTCAAACATGCAGGAACATCGTCTGATTACCAATCAATGATGAAAATTGTTAACAAATGTGAGAGGTACCACCAATAATGACAATGGTCCTCAAGGTACTATAGGTACAATCTACAACGTGCGAATCAGTGAGCCGGTGTCGAACACCCGTAGAATCATTCGATCGGAGGCCAATGATGAAAATCTCGTGTCGAACATGAAGAACCTGCCATTGAGGCATGCAGGCTCCAAGGCACTTGAAGGGAGTCTCTAGGTCAACTTCCTGGATAATGAGCTGAAGTCGACAGGAAGTGACCTTGATCGAAGGTGGGCCATAATGTTTCCCACATCATCGACGCGAGACAGAGAAGGATAATATGTTTTGTGAATCATGATTATGTGAGTTATCAGAGGGAGGTTGATTATTTCAAAGAGGTCAACTTCTCTTGAACATATCGACGGCACAACAGTGGACTTGGCAGTATTTGACATCAAATGATCAGAGGTCATGGTGACAAGGTAACGAGCAGATGAGAGGTCAAACAGGATCACCCAAACCCACGGAGGTAAGTGAAAAATGAGATGAGATGTCCCCACCCAGACACGAATGCAGACAAGTGCCATGTTCAAGAGAGACATACTACCGACACGACAATGATTTTGGTTCCATTTTCCCCACCATTGCTGGCGAGTACCCCAGTTATTTTTTATGACAAGCGTGACGGGGATAGCATATGCTTGCAAGGCGTCATTTCGATGGAATCTGATGTCATTAAGATTCAACAAGTCTGACAAAGGAAGAACTCGACGTCTTTTCATGTTTAGAGAGTTTGAAAAGACAGTGGAAAAGTAAGGGGTGCCCTTTTTCGTAAAGTTGTGTCTCTCGAGCCCGAAAAAGTATAAAACAATGCTCGAAAGAACCGCCTGATCATTACGATCGAGGAGTACTTTTCATGATTAGTGATTTCGACCTGAAAAAGTAAAAAAGTGACTGAAGCCACGTCGTTTCATAACCGTTAACGAACCTGAAACGACAAGGGTCTGACAATCTTTTCGTCTTTACATGGTCGGAAAAGAATTTAAAGACGACAACCTCTCATTTACGTTTAGCGAGTCGAGAGGAATAACTTGACATTATTTTTGTGTTTAGAGAGTTAAAAAAGAGCAGAAAGATGACTCTATAATGACTTTTTCGTGTATTTACCGAGTCCGAAAAAGTATAAAATACAACTCTTTTTATCGCCTAAGACGCACAAAAACCTATCGCTGCACAAAAACAAGTGTAAAATCCATTTTCGACAGAAATATATATTAAAATATTCATAAAAATGACTTTTAAAACCTATTTAGGGTTAAAAAAGATATAAACTTGTGAAAATGGTAAAAAAAAAAATACTTTTAAATTTTACCTCATTGGAGAGTGACAATAGTGCTTTTGGTGTGCGATCTTTGGGTGACGATTGCAACGAATCCGTGCAACCATTTGGAGCACCGCCAATTCCAGGTAAGAGGCATCCTCTCCTACTCCATTTTAGTCCATTTTTTAGTCGTTTTAGCTTGCTTTATCGACCCCTGTGGAGGGAGTTTGAAAAATTAGGGTTGTGCCCATTGGCATGGGTATTGGGCACGGACCTGCGCCAATGGCCCTTTTTTCTCCAAAGGCTCGCGCCAATGGCCGAGCGCACCCTTGTTTCAAATTTTAACATTTTTAAAGAAATTTCAATGCATTTCTAAGTTTCCCAAGGATCTAACTGATGTTTTTGATCTTGTGGTTGCAGGGAAACAAACAAAATGGTGATCCAATGGAAGGAAAGGGAGCATGATAGAGTAGATGAATTGGCCATAGCTGACGAAGATTGCATGGAAGACCTTAGAAATTGCGGGCTAAATAAATACTTCCTCACGCCTTATCTACGAGCTCAACCAAAGCTCTTACGATACTTAATCAACCTTTGGGACGAACACGAGCCAGTGTTCCATATACGAGACCAAGTGTTGGAACTGGACGTATCTGACGTCTATTTGATCACAGGACTATTGCGCAAAGGGTTGGTGCCCCTATTGATAGGTAGCAGGCCATCCGTGAGAAGATGGGGGAGGTGATGGCTCGAGTGTGCCCAGGGGAACAATTTGGATTTGGCAGTTCAAAAGTGGATATCTCCACTATTCGGGATCTAACACTCAAAGCAGTGTTGTTTACCATCACACGGGCTGCGGGGGTGCAGGCACCCCATGAGGCCGCAAAGAACCAGCTTATATTGGCTACAGAGTATCTAAATCCAAGTATCTTCAATTGGGCGGCAGCGGTGACGACCAACATGAAGAGCCAGCTTACAAAAGGTAAGCGTGGCAAACTGCAACAGTTTGGGTATGGTTCCATCCTGGTGATGTTCATTTTGGAACGGTTACCAATCTTTTAGGGCCAAGGGGCCTTCGTACCTGATCTGGTGCCTCGAGAGCCAAGAATGGATCCTTGGGCAGCGCTTATGCCTAGAGGAGGGGGAGGCCAACAAATGTCATGGAGGCCAGAGTTTTTTTGGTGGCTTCGCCGCCAACTGATCGTGGTCAAGGATTGGCCGTATGCAGGGACTAACTTCACAGGCGACCCATATTTCCCACTGCCAGA
Organism: Pinus taeda; assembly: GCA_000404065.3. NCBI lineage: Eukaryota > Viridiplantae > Streptophyta > Pinopsida > Pinales > Pinaceae > Pinus > Pinus taeda. The sequence continues at coordinate 18,869 of APFE030157730.1, forward strand.
GGGAGAGGATTGGGATGAGGAGATAGGTATAACCTCTTTTTGATTTTGTGTTTTATGATTTTTTTTTTTTTGTTAGTAAATGCTTGTTCTAATAACAACTATATGCATATGCAGACGTTGGCCCAGAGCGACCAGCTGGAATGTCTCCTATCTCGAGGAGAAACCAGCCTGCAGTAGATCCTCAGGAGGAGGGTGGTGAGGGGGGAGAACTCATCCAGAACCTTGAGGGTATCACTCGAGGGATTCCAAATTATGCTTGGCTAGCGGATGTCCCATTAGCATACCAGAGGCACACGGTGAGGGTCCCCAGTCGCATCCACCAACTCTTGAGACACTTAGTGCGGGCAGTGACATGCTAGCATGAGCACCATAGGGGTTAGATATCTAGGCTTTATTTCCACGCATATTTTTTGAGAGACATGTTGTCTCCGGATGTATCAGGACAAACATGTATTATTTTTTGATGATCCACGCTGTGCAAACATTTGGACA
>APFE030157732.1:1192-14529 GCA_000404065.3 Pinus taeda
TATATATATTTTGTGTTATTCCTCTTTCTTGAGTAGCATCTCAGTTTGTATGTAATTCATTTGTGAAAAGTTAGTTTTGTTCTCAGAGATCAAGGCCTGGGAAGTTGGATATTTTAACTTTTAAGAGGGCATGTGAACTATATGTCTCATGTGATGTTCCATCCATGTCACGACATTATTGTTAAAATTTAGAAGAATATTTGATTTTGAGATGTATCCAAGTAGTGTAGAGGTGTCCAAACATTTCGTAGAGACCATGATTGCTTATGGATCCTTACAATACATCTTGATATGAATCTTCTTGCTGCTGGGCATGACCGTGGGATGATTGTTTTCAAGTTAGAAAGAGAAAGATATTATTTTGTTGTTTATGATGAAACACTATACTGCAACAATGACCATTTTTTGTTGGCTCATCAATTTGCAACTCAAAAAGACTCTCAACTTATACATATAAGAAGGGTTGGATCCATGAATTGGATCAAGGATGATGATCATTGTTGTTTAGCCCCATGGAGAATGCTGTCTTGATACGTTTGGATGTTGATGGTGGGTGATATGAACTTATTCTTGGGCCATAGGATAGTGTTGGGACTTGGGAGAAGTGACGTAATGCAGGAAGAAAATACAATGACTTGGAGGACCTGCTGCCTTTTCTACTTGCAATCAATCGGCAGTCACTGACATGAGTCATAACCAAGTGATAAAATATCGCAGAAATAAGGTGTGTAAGAAGTCTAGTCGTCTAGTAGCCGTGGATGCAATTTTCTGTGCAGGAACATAAAACCTTCTTCTTGGGCTAGAAGATAGTGTTGGGACAGAAGAATGACACAATGCAGGAAGAAAAGACAATGACCTTGGTTTGCAACAGAGGATTGTACTTGGGGACCTCCATATTCCATTTGTTAAATTGGATGGGTGTCATCCTAAACTTAGATGACTCTCTCACCCAGCTCCTCAAGATGTCTCTTGAGTTTGCGTTGCTGCTGGGATGGGTGAAGAGTGCATCCATTTTGTTCACCCACTGTGGTAAGTGATACATCTCCTAAAATTTCTCTGCCCTGAAGCTAGCAGGTTCTGTTCCACTAACACTTCTCAATACCATTGTCACTGGATCATTATGCGAGACAATCCAGTGGATCATGTCCGTGCATGGAAATGCGAGATACCTACATGAAACCTGATACAATCCAGACTTGTGTATATTGACATAAACTCTGCGGTCCTCCAGATTCTCCTCAAAGGTGCCTAAAAAGATATCATTGATGTCCTTCCATGTAATCTTGATCTCCTTGTCTATGAACAACTTTGTGTCTTCATAGATGGGTAACCTCATAGACACTTTCTCAACCACATCTCCACTTTTGTTCTAAATGGTGTCTGTTGACCCTGCTCTTTTGGAAGCCATTGTACCTGTTTTGCTAAGAGACTAAAGGGAAATTGTGATACTTGGAGACATACTAACACTCATGGAAAGACAACTGTTAGTTGAAAACCCAAAGCAACTTGAGGACTGACATGCAACACATCTGGGTGACTGACTAGGAAATTTTCACAATTTTCTCTAGGAGAGGCTAGTAGACTGACTGCCAGAACTACGTAGAGCACAATTTAGACTACTAAAACTACGTAGTGCATTGTCCGTCTTGGTTTGATGAGGACTGGAACTGTACAATGCGCAATTTCAGTCAGCATGACTGCTACCCAGGAAATTGCACTACGCAATCCCAGGGGCCAACTAAGACACTGCCTCAGAAAATTGCATAGAGTACAGTTTGGGAGGCTAGTGTGAGGCAAGCTTTGTGCAATTACTAAGAAAGGCAAGGTATTCCATCCCATAAATTCATATTGCAAGCCGAGCAAGGCAATCTCTGGTCCAAGCCAGCTTAGACCTACTAATAGGCGATTGAAAAATAGTAAGGACTGAATGCATGTGCAAAGATGGTGCAAACATGAGTGAATGAACATGTATGTGATTACAATTAGTGCAGGATTCAATAAAAAGTGAAAACAATGAAGTGTGTGAAGCTAGTTGCTACAACAACGATTGTTAGTGCAGAAACAGTGTCATGCATGCGACAACAATGAAATGCCATGCAAAACTCGAGATGATGCTTCTAAAAGCTAACATGCATTAAAACGACAACAGACATTCAAAAAAACCAAGGAAACAACACTCACACAAACCGAAATACAAAAAGCGACAGAAAAGCAGAAAAAGACATGAAAAGCAAACTTACTCATAAAAAACTGTAATGAGTGTGTCGAAAGTTCATAGATGCGTTGGGGATGCTAAAGCTCCAAGATAGAAGTGAAGAATGAGCTTTGAGGCATTGAATAAATAGTTTTGACAAGATCGTGGCTTATGACATACATGCCACAAATCTAGGAAAAATCTACACTTGGCGGGAGGTTTCTAAAACGGCTTTTGCATGTAACCCCCAATTGTTAAAAATAGATCCCTAAAATGTAGGGATGTTTTTTGCTTTTTCGAGAAAATGCTATCCATGCATGCAAGGAAAGATTGCACAATCTTGGAGGGAACCGGTTAACCTGTAAGAACATGCAACGATCAACAAGCCTTGGTATGACTTCTGTGCAGTTTCTGGGCTAAGTGGCTCTGGATGCCTCTCAAGCTCTGCACAATTTTTGGACTGAAGCCAAGGTTTCCATTAAGAAATACACAAATTCTAAGAGGAAGCCTAGTGATGGGATACTCTGCACAATTTTCTTGGGGAAGGAAGCCTGCATGATCTGCAAAATTCTGGAGAGAAGTGCTGGCTGCCAAGATGCACTGTGAAATTCCAGAGAGCAAGGCTAGTTAACCTCCAGTGTTACACAGTTTTCCAAGTCAGCACAAGAACCAATTTGAGACCAAGTCACGGGAGGTCAACTTGCGAGTGAAAGAAAAAAAAGTTAGCGAACACAAGCTGATAAGCCAAAGAAACTTAACTGAGAGCATAAGTACATGAGCAATACAAGACATGATGCTAAGGATGATTGGTAGGGAGGCTCCAAAATGCTGCCAAGGCAAAATTTTGGAGGATAGTTGTAGCCACTACAATAAGTTCAGAGTGGTTTATTAATCCTTGATACCTAGTTACCATTTTTATTTTTGTTATTTATTTGATTGAATAAAATTGGAATAAACCTTTAACAAAATTCATCGTGGTTAATTTACCAAGACATTCTCATAGAATGCAGGTTTTACCCCCTGAGTATACGCCTAGTCAATTGGAGAAAATCAAAGGTAGAGAGATTGAAATCGATATGCTATGGAACCTTATATCAACTTGGGACATCGAGAATAGTAGAATCATAAACAATAGAAACTGAAGTGATTCAACCACACATAAGAGAATCAGATATAATTCACTCTAGACCTCAAATCTATAAGGTTATTCAAGGAGAATTCGACATTGGAGAAATTTCATATACATAACTAAATGAACCAAACATTGAAGAACCTGAATCCGACATTTCTGAGCCTGAATCACCTTAAGATGCTATATCCCCTACTCTTGCAGCGAATTCACCGCGAAGGAAGACTATAATTACAACTAATTTACCTCCTAGCCTTATTAGTATTGAAGAGATTTTTGAAGGAGAGGAGGAAGAGTCACCACATACTCTTGTTACTGCTAGTGATCCACCAATTTTTCTAAGAGTTCCTTTCGATCTTTTTCAACCAGATCCTTGGTATTTTACCCCCTTGAATTATTTAGTTCAAGCTCTTCCTCGTTTACAAACTCCTTTAATTTTTCAGTTAGAACAAATATGTTAGAAACTCCTTCTATAGGCCAACCTATTGAAACTTCTATGTATGCAATATCTCCAAAGTCTTTATTATATGGTGGTCCTTCAGTTCCCACTGGGTATCAGTCACTTTCAGACTCCTTTTAATTTTTCACTTAGACCAAATATTTCAGAAACTCCTTCTATAGGCCAGCCTGCTGAAACTTCTATGTATGCAAGATCTCCAGAGTTGTTATTATATGGTGGTCCTTCAATTCCTACTAGGTATCAGTCACTTTTTGGAAATTTTCAAGATCTACTCCTTCTCCTCAAGTTTCTACTTGGCCTTCTGGTATATCTACCTCTGATCTACAAAACACTACTCAGGGCATGACTTCTACGCCTGAAATACCCTTGGCATCAGACCAATATGTAAAATGATATTTGGTAATACAGGTCATCCTCAAGTAACCCCAACTAGTACTTACTATCATCCTGGGGGGCAACCATCTTTTCCTCCACCTGGTGGACAACCTGCTACTAGAATGTATCCTAAAATTCTAGGACAACCTCTTGCCAAAACTTATACAAATTTTGGTTAGATGCCTTAGGTTGGTCCAAGTCATCCTGTCATATCTCGACCTTTGGTTGGCACTCCTTATCCCGAAATGAATACTATTTGGAACTCATCTTATATTCAACATCCTGTTCAAGCTATTCCACAAGTTCCTGTTTATCAACCGTTCAGCCCACTGGACAATTCCTTTTCAAGGTAATCCACAAACACCTGTTGAACATCCTGTCCAAAGTATTCCCCAAACACATGTCCAATAGCTTGTCCAAGGAATTCCACAAACACCTGTCCAACAACCTGTCCAAGGAATTCCGCAAACATCTGTTCAAGGAACTCCATAAGTGTCTGTTCAGAAGCCTCTTGATAGTAGTCCTCAAACATTTTCCCATCCTATTGTTCAAATGATTCTTCAACTATCGGTTCCAATTTTACCTCAAACGTTTGTCCAATCTATGCCACAAATGACTTTGCAATCTGTGCCTCAAATATCAGTTCAACAACTTACACAGACTATTCCTTAAACATTTGCTTATCAAATTGATCCTACTTTTGAGTCTACAACATAGATACCTTTTGGAAAACCTAGCATAACATCCTTTCAAATACCGTATCAAGGTCAACCTGTTCAAGGACAACCTATTCAAGGACAACCCTTTCAAGGGAAAATTGTTCATGGAAAACCTATTCAAGGCCATCTTTATCTGAGTCAGATGGTACAGGGTCAACCATATCAGAATCAACCTTTTCATAGTAAACCATGCCCTGGTAATACTTTTCAAGTTCCATATCAACTGCAACCTAGTATGTCTTACCCTAGTTACCCTAGAGGGATATAGATACCAATCGCTCAATCTATTCCAGTATATCCTCCTCCTGGGGTTGGGCTTAACCCTCAAGGTTATTGGTATCCGTAGTAAGAATTTAACCGACAATGACCTTTTATAGCAACTTTAGACTTACCAAATTTTTCTCGGCTTAGAAATAATCCTATCTATTATTATCCATTTTGGCCAGTGATTCCTACCAAACTGCCAAGTGATATACTGAAGTTTGAAGGAAAGTCAAGAGCGAATCCATCAAATCATGTAATGACATATCATCTATGGTGTTCTTTGAATTCATGGATTAATGATTTATCAAATTACGCCTTTTGCAACAAAATTTAACAAGTTCATCAACAAAAGGTATATTGAGTTACCACGTGCCTCTGTCCACAATTTCAACTCTTTAGCAACAACATTTCTGACACATTTTCAGTTGCCCATTCGATACGACACTAGTACCAAACTTTTGAATTCATTGAAACAATCTAAGTTTACCTACATTTCAGATCATATACATGAATGGAGGCGTAAACGACATTTAGTCAAGATTTATATTCCAGACCAAATATTAGCATAATGGTTCACAAAGTCTTTACTCATGATATTACGGAAGATGTTGTTAAATGAGGTGCTAAAATGAAAGAGAAGGTGGTTTCTCGTGCCCTGTATTTAGACCTTGTCTATTCACAATTTGGCATTTTGTACAAGAAGATCCCAAATTTACCTCACCCAACAATTTTAGATTAATCAGATTCAACTCTTACAAGATCTCACACTACTAATGGTGTAATTGGTTATGTCAGTCAACAGTAAAAGAGTAAACGATCTAAGGAAAATTCTAAGAATTCTCATACTTTGTCTATACAAGATTCACCGAGTGAAGATATTTCTCCTGAAATTACTTTCGAAGTTAATGTAGTAGAATCATCAACTGGTAAAACTTAGCAACCTAGAAGTAAGAAAAAGGGGAAAGGAAAGCAAAGCAAAATCCCTCTTAGAAAGAAAAACCTGTAGAAAATGAACCTTCTTACGAGAAATATAAACCTCGTTATCCTTGTCTGATCTATAGTGAAAATCATTATACGTAGGAATTCCCACATCGAGCAGAGGTTAGTAAATTCTTAAAAGGTTCTTCTACACATGTTGTTTTGAAGGATAATTTCCCTACTCAAGACAGTAAAATGGTTGCACATAAGCCATCCTCTTCATCCACATCGGAAGATATCATGATGATGTCTTCACAAGTTTTAGTAGTAACCAGATGATCTAGATCTTTTCACTTCAAAGATGCATACAGAATCACATTTTAAAGAGCATGTAACTATAAGATTCATATACATAAATGAAGCGGAAATAAACAACAACCATGAGAAACAAAGACACAACAGGTTGATAATGGAGTTCACCCAGTGTGGGCTATGTCTCCGGACTCTACTCAATATGGGGAGACCTCTTTCATTAATCTTCAACAAAAATTAAATTACATGCATGTACAAAAGACACCTTATACCTCCACTTCCAGGGATGGCCTCAAAATGCAAAGCTTTGTTGAAGAAATTGACTATACCATTGAATTCCCAACGAAACCTCATGACACATGGCTGTAAACTCAACCCCTTTCTGCATTGGTCAAAATCTGGACCTTCAGGTATCTCAAAGGTTCCCCAAAGATTCCTTCTTGCTAGTTGACTGGAATTCTGCTAGTCATATGACAAATTTGACTTCAACATTGCGCTCTTTGTGAAAAACTAACTAAAATGAGTATAAAGTTGGTTTGGTTTTGAAACTGTCAAAATTTGGTCCTTAGGGAATCTTTTAGATTCCTCATGATTCCACAAAGATTCTTCTATGCAAGTTCACTGACGATTTGCTGCTTAGATGACAAATCTGACTTCATCTTTGTGCTCCTTACGAAAAACTGAGTAAAATGAGTATAAAGTCGGCCAGGTTCTGAAATATTCAAAATTTGGCCCTTAAGGAATCTTTTAGATTCCTTGAATATTCCCCTGCGTTAGGGTTTCGCTCCTTGGTGTCCATGCTTGCTCAGTGTTCCAACTCTACATTGAATTTTGTGCCCCCTCTCCCCTTGTGGCAAATATGAATGAGTTTAAATAAAAAAACTTGGCGTTAATTTTAAACCTGCTTTCCCTGGCAGAATGGTTGGTAGTGTTAATTTGTTGCTTTGTTGGCCAATTTTATTTATTTTTGGTTATTTTTAAAAAATATGGACATAATTCCGAAATTTTGTGGTGACTCAAAAATTAAGTAGGTGACAATTTCGTCAGTTTTGGCCGCCAGAAACTGTTGCCATAAAGTGTCAAATTGTTGCCTCGTTAATTTACACCAAATTTAGTGGCTCTGCGAGATTTCGCTGGGCTTCTAAATTTAGTTGGCACTCTGCTAACTTTAGCTAAGGGTCCTAGTTGACCAAAACTTTCACTGGCCATAACTTTTGCATACGATGTCGGATTGATGTGTCATTGGCGCCGTTGGAAATATTGTGACGATCTCTTCGATCTGACCTTCCCAATTGAAACAAATAATCATCCAAATATTGTAGAGTTATAGTCTAACTAAAATTTTAATTGTTTCACTTCGGACATCTTACAGAGAATCTTTTAATTGATTTTATGCTCCATATAAGCACGGTTTCAAACCTATAAATCACTACTTATTTTTCCTTCTGGATTAATAAATTATCGCTTCTTTTATGAAGTTTGGATTTTCTCATGTGATAACAATGTGTTTTACCCTCATTTGCACAAGTGACAAACTATGGTGCAACCTACTTAACTTTAACATAAACACTTACTGAGCTCATGGATTCAATGACAACTTGAAATTGGACCCTTATTATATTATTATTAAGTGTTGAACTTTGAAGTTAATCTCATCTATCCCTTTTGTGTATTATATTCTCTTTGAGTTCCTATTATAAGAATTAGGCATTTTAATTGGTTTAATTAGACACTTTGGAGTTTATAATGTATATTGTTATGGTGTAACTAGTGTGTATGCCCAATGTTTTTTTTTCATAAAATATTTTAAATGATAGGTTATTTTAAATTTTTAATTATTAAGGTTTTAAGTTAATTTTAAAGATATTTATTGGTAATAATATTGGATTAGAATTGATTTGACATATATGTCATCATTGTTTCACAACTATATATATTATAAGCAACATGTTTCAAGCTTGGTGCGAAATATACATTATTTAGAAATATACCCATATTTAATGTTTATTTATATTTTCCCCTTGTGATACATTCATTTTTTTTTAGTACTTACACCTTTTGATTAATGATATTAATGAATGCATGTGAAATAGATGTGGTGTTCAAAATCAATGATCGTGATACTAATGTTGGATGTATGTTTCAAAATTGACAATCATAAATTGAATTTTAATTGGTATTTTGTTTTGGGTGAACTTTTCCAACGCCATATATAGAATAATAATTGAATTTATTGATTTGTATTTTATATGAAAAATCTTATATTTAAATTTCTAACATTAGGGGATTTTTGAGGTCTAAAATGGGCCTCCTAAGGAAATTATAAAATAATAGTAGAAATAATAAAATAAGATTAGATTACATCATCAAATTTTAGAGGGAAAAATGATAAACATATTTTTTCAACTTGTATTTTCAACTTATTTTTGTATGGGTTTGCTCAAATTTCAAGCGAGAACACTTTTTGGATGCATAATTTGATTCCTCATCGAAGGAGTACCCATGTTGCATACTTTCGATGGACCCCACTACACGAAAAATGAGAAATACATGAAAAACATGATTGCAATCACGTTTTTTCTTGTATTTCTTATTTTTTGTGTATTAGGGTCCATCAAAAATATGCAAGATGGTTACTCCTTGGATGAGGAACTAAATTTTGCATCCAACGAGTACTCTTGCTCGAAATTTGAGCAAAAATTAGGGAGATAAGTTGAGAATACGATTTGAAAAAGTAGTTATTATTCTATTATTTTTTAATATTTGTACTTTTTTACTCCAAAAATGGTGAACCATCCCCCATGGTTGACATCATCATCTTGAATCCTATTGGCTCTTATAAAGTTTATTTTGGTTGTACATTTTTCTTAGGAGGCCCATTTTAGACCTCAAAAATCCCCTAACGACATGACCATGAAGCAATAGAAGAGAATGACAAGCTAAAGCTCTAGAAGGAAAAGATGTAACTTCCTATTAAATTGAGTTTTCAATGAATTTTGTTAAATATTGCAATGAAAAACCCCAAGAAGAAATATTGCAATGGAAAACCCCAAGAAGAAGCACAAAGGAGAAAACCAAGTAGTTTCATTCATCTTTGTCTTTATTACTAAAGAAAACACAACCATTAGCTAATAAGTCTATTGAAGAACCTCAATTCTCTATGGTTGCAAACAACATTAAATATAATGAGATTAGTTCTAATAAAATTTTTGAGCTATTGACTAGTTTCCCTTAGCAACATGAAGAATTATTGTCCAGCTCAAAGACATTGCTTTTCTTTAATATCTTTCAATGATAAAATGTATCTACACAGGCATATGAATTTACATAGTATATAAGTGGAGATCAATAGTTATTTCACAATGAACATTATCCCCTTATCCTTTTAATTAAGACAAATTTAAAGTTCATCCAACAAAGCAACCATCTAATTGTCACAAAGTGTTAGGACAAAACAAGCTTAGATAGGAAAGGAAAATTCTAGATCAAATGATTCAAAAGCCAAGGAGCTATGAGAAAATTTCTTATTCTTACATTTGAATTATAGTTGGTCATTACTTCTCAATCTACAATCTTTACAAATACTCTCTATGAGTGTCATTCACATACAAGCTAAATCAATGTCACGGGTATACATCTAGACATGAAAATGCTTCAGACCATATAGAAAATGAAAAGTTAGTAAGTGGAAAAATAGATGGGAGAGAGGCAAGGTTTTGGTATGAGTAAAGGTCATTATGATCTTCCAATAATGGTTTCCCTCCTTCACCATTTTGCAATCTTGTAAAGATATGGAATTTTGTTTCTAGTGATTTAGGAGAAATATGAAAAGTAACAAAATGTTCTATTATTTACAACATTTATAAAAGGGCCATGTAGAAAAAGAGATACATAATATTCAAAAACCTTAAAAAATATGTGCCATATCTCCTTTGACGTTTAGTCAATTTCACAAAGTATCTACCTTGTGAAATATGTTGCCCAAGTGTGGTGATAGTCTAAAAATTTCAGTTGCCTTCTTCCCATTGACGTTTTGAACTCCAAATCCTCAAAAATCTCTAATAGGCACTTGCTTCTACTCTTCATATACACTATACCATTTTCATGTTGAATATTGTGTTGTCATTGATGTCAAAGTTAAGGGAAGTCCTAGAATATCAAAGTTAGGGGAAGGTTGTTGGAAATATTGTTGTCATTGATGTCAAAGATAGTGGGAGACTACATATGTTCAAGATAAAGATTATAAGATGAAGATTATTGACAATATTGTTTGGGTGCCCATTTTTTTCTTGATGCCTAATTTGGATACCCTATCTTTGAAGGATTTTTTTACTCTAAATACAACATAAATGAGAGCATATGATATATTCTTGCAAACTTGTTCCAATACCTTTCTAATAGTATATGGCACTTCCTCTAACTCCATAGGAATGAGGAGATATGAAATATTCTATTAGGTTAGCCCAACTGGAAAGTATATCTCATCACAACTAGTTTTATAAGTCAACCCCATAAGTGAACACATAAACACTATAAATAAAGGATAGATGAGTGCATTTTAAGACCATCTAAGCAAGAAGAGATACGAGGTGTGCAATAGAAGACGAGGAATACTCTTGAGGTCTTAAAGCTGGAGAAAAAATGTGATTTGTGGAGTGAATGAGTCATTTTGGAATTTTCACTATAAATTTTATTTTGGGATGTTTAAGACAATGAAGTAGGGAGAAGATATACAAGATATATTCATGTACATGTACACATTTTAGACTTGATTCATTATACTTTTGGATATATGCTTTGAGAAAGTTAGGTTTTCTGAATGCTCCTGAAATCTGGTTCAAAAGGGCCAACTTGGAATTTTTGATATAACACTTTTGAGATGTTTCATACTATGAAATATTGAGGAGAGAGAGAGAAGATATCTAGGTACCTATGGTTAAAATTTCAGGTTTTGATTCCATGTAATTTTGAAGATTTTCTTCAAGGAGGTTAGTGTTCCTGAATGCTCTTGAAATTTGCTTCAAATAGGTCAACCTGGTATTTTTGCTATAAATTTATTCTTGAGATGTTTTAGATAGTGAAATATTGAGGAGATAGAAAAGAGATCTCTAGGTACTTGTGGTAGAAATTTTAGACTTTGGTTTTCTATAATTTCAAAGATACGCTTTGAGGAATTTAGGCTTCTTGAATGCTCATGAAAGTTTCTTCAAATAGGTCATCTTGGCATTTTCATTATATTATTTCAGAGATGTTTCCTACTATGAAATGTTGAAAATATAGTCGAGATCTCTAGGTACCTATAGTAGAAACTTTAAACTTTGTTTTGTTATTATTTCAGATATTTAGGGTTCCTAAATGTTCTTGAAATATGCTTCAAACATGTTAGTTTGTTATTTTTTCTATAACTTATTTTGTAGGATTTCAGACTATGAAAATTTTAGAGATCCAAAGAAACATACATAAGTGCTTTAGGTAAAAATTTCAGAATCAGATTTGCAAACTTGGATACATGGCATGTAACATCTTGACTCAAACCACTAGATTGTAAATGACATGTGCATATGAAACTTAGGCTAGTGAGTCAGTACATATTCATTATGATTGTGAGCTAAGGATTACTTTTGGGGATGGTGTGCCTATGTGCGTGTGTATTTATATGTTTTGGGGTTGGTGTTCCTGCGTGCATATGTATTTATGTGTTTTGAGGCCAAAGAGTCTGATTTTGTAGATATGAAGTTCCATGCACATTAATAAAATATATTACTATTGTAGAAAGAGTCAGACGAAAATAGTATGGGGGGGATAAGACTCCATGTGTGTTAAAGTCAAGTTTTGTATGACTTAATATTTATTAAAGTACACGTGATTTAAAAAAAAATATAAGAAGTGACTTTGAGTCATGCCATGTCTCAAGAAAGGCACATGCACATAAAAGTAAGGATGCTAGTACTATGAAAGGGACATTCTTTAGGATATGACTAGGGAAGGGGATTTGACACCATAGTGGAAAATAGGGGATGGCCATGTGAGAGGTGGGAAGGGTTCCACAGTGTGAGGGCTTGGAGGGCACTTGGAGACCTTGACGGTAGCTAGAACCCTAGGGGCCACAATGTTTTGAGAAATTCCTGGTCGGTTGAGTTAGACACTGTGGAGGTAGTGGCACAACCCAAGGGACTACGAGTGTAGAGAAGGGGGTGCACTACTTGAGTGTGGGAGTGATGTGCGATATGAGTTTATTAGTTGGAGGTTGTTGGGATTTGGTACCTTGGCCCTATTTATATATGGTATTGGACATGTATCTAATTTTGGGTAAGCTATTTCACCATCAATTCAAAGCCCCAACTCATGGGTGACCCACTATTGACAGAAAATGAGTGGCATGTTCTATGAATGGGAGGAACATATGAGGTTTGTAGCCAATTGGTATCAATAAATAAGATAAGTGATAATTTAATTGTTTAATTGAAATTTTACTATAAATAATTGTATAATTATGTTTTATTGCATATGCATGGAAAAGCATGGTATAGTTATGTGTTTATACACCTATGCATAAGAGCATTGCACGGGAGAGCACATTTGGTAATGCATACATGTACATGAAATTAAATAGAAGGAAAATTTTACAGAAAATCATAATACATGGGTAATAGTGTAGGAATATACGGGGTAAGTTCCTCAGACAGAACACCAAAATGACATCACTCACAAACAGATCACAGATCAATACACCAGTGTTTTGACGTGGTTAAAACCCTCAGAGAGGGAAACAGTCCACGGCCTGTGCCAACGTGGCTACTACAGGGAATTTATTAATAAAAGAATGAAAATTTACATAAGCTTCTCTCATGCACGGTGAACCTACAAATGACCCTCCATGCGCTTTAAATAGAATTCATGGACCAATCGTGTGTCAAGCCACGGATCAAGTGTTGGTAATACCGAGGAGAGAATGAACCGTCGGAT
>APFE030157742.1:7464-39011 GCA_000404065.3 Pinus taeda
AGTTTTAATGAGCCGAACAAGACAAGCGCTCGATCGTTTTGTGTAATAATCCCTCAGGTCCAAAAAGATTAAAATCTAGAGGAGGGATAGCACTTTCGATGCCTTTTAACGAGTCGGGGAGGCCAATTGCTCAACAATCTTTTCATATTTTACGAGTCGGGTGAAAAGAGCTTAAAGAAGACTCACCTTCGAGGAACGAGTGATGGTTTCGGGTACGAGCTGATTCCAAGTAAGGTTTGGATTTTTCCAATCACGGTAGTATTACAAGGGTGGCTAGCAGAGTCACTCTTCACAGATGTTCCTCGAAGGGGTAAAAAGTCATATGGGGGTGAATGATCGGCTAAAAATAGAGTGGAGGTGATGGCGAGAACACGACCAAGGCTCAAAAGCTGGCGATAAGACATTCACGATGGTTATTTACCCGTTCATTTTTTAATGAGCTTAAATGTGGGGAGAAACACTTGCTCATGAATTATGTTTATTTTTTAACGAGCATGAACTATGCGCTAAAACTGCTCATGGAGAGTTTATTTTTTAACGAGCTTGAACTCTGCAATAACATTCCTCGCGATAAGTTTGCATGCCCCGAGCATAATAACGCAAATTGAGGTGCATGCCCCCCAAGCTTCATTTCATTCAACGCCGTGGTTGGAATGAAGGTTTACCTTCGAGATCTTTGGAAGAATCGATATGGAAAGGGGGTTTGTTTCATTTTTTAATAAGGTTGGCACAGTAAAAGAACTATCCTCATAATCCACCATATTTACAGTATTTGAAGGATGATTAGGGTCACTCGAATAATCTTCTTGGTAATTCGGAAGATGGGAATGATGGTGGTGATCTTCCCTTGGTGCCTCTTCTATCATTATTAGCTGAATGATTCCTTCGTCAATAGAATCTACATGCCACCAAGGATCTGAAGAGGTGCCATATTCCTTAGACCTATCTATCAAAACACTAGTTGAGCATTGGTTTTCCCCCCAGGCTAAGAAAATTGATTGCTACAATATTTCTATTAGGGCGACAATCCATGCTGACAAAATGTTCAGGAATCTTCTAAATCTTATGGAAGATATCATATTACAGGTTTCCACTGTGGCCACTTCTGCCAAATTGTTTGGAGGTGGTAGGGAAAAAGTACCCATCAAGGCAGGTTCTTTTATGAGGCCTACTCCAACATTTTGAAGCAATTGAGAGCTTCCGTGGATCATTGGAATGCTTCCCGTAACTTGTGAACTATTGGGGAGGAAGGTTTGTTGGTCGATGATTGCGATTCCTCCTTGGAAGGGAAATGCAATATTCCTTAAATAGGTCGACACAACGGCAGCCATGGCATATATCCAGGGCCTTCTGAGTAGGATGTTGTTAACAAGGTTTTTGTCAATGACTTCAACATCAATCTCTACTGTTTTTCCCCCAAGTTCAACTTACAAGTTACCTAATATTCCATACAGTGTGTATGTGTGTTGATCAAATGCTTTCAATGTCGTTGATTATCGCGAAAAGGACGGAGACCCTAGAGTGTTCCAGCAACTCATCGACATGATACATGTGGATGCCCCCTCATCAATAATTGTTCTATGAAAAGTTTTGTTGAGGGCTTTCACCTGAATGAGGAAAGCTAGTTGAGATGGTAACTGAGGGCCACATCCTTTATGATTAAAAGATACAAGATTAGAATCTGTTGGGTCAATCCCACCTATTGCTGATAAAAAATCTTGCTTTTGGGAGGGACAATTTTGCGGTACTTCAAGAGTTGACATCGCGGATGGTGATTGAGCTAAGTCCTCCACTATATTATAGTGTTGCACTCCTCGGCCATGAGGATTAAACGTTGATTTGTGTACTACTCCCTTTGGCGGTTTTATTGTTAATTCAGGAATGATGGGTGGCACGACTTTTGTTGAAGTCATTGTTGAACTACTAGGTTGATCTTTATCCCTGTTGTTCAACATCTGTGGATTCCTGTAATCTTCACTCCTTGTCGTTATAAGAGTTTCATTCAGTTACTTCGAGACTGACAACATTAATACTTGGGATGGGGAAGCATTTTCATTAGCAACCAGATTTGTTCTTTGGTTTGGAAACGGATCCGTCAGTACAGCCGAGGTTTATGAACTTTTGAATAATTTTCTAAGTTCTTCTTTATATGGACATTCTCGGGTCCAGTGATCCTCGTCACATATACTGCATGGATATTTGGGTTTCTCATTCTCATAAGGGTTTGCAGAAGATTTCCTAGGAGATGAGTCTCCCTGGTTTTTCTTCTTCCCTTGTTTTTTCTTCTTGCCTCTTGGTTTCTTGGTTTCTTTGCCTTTGTCTGTTGACACGACATTTACTTCCGAGGCTATAAATTCGTCATTTGCATCTTGATTCGAAACCATGCGGGCCTTTTTCAATTTGGCCTTTTCGGTTTTAGTGCTTCTCGTTCCTATCACACCATTGTCGGAATGAGAGTCCTTATTTGATTTAGGAGGCAGAGGGACGGAGAATTCTAGTCTAGGAGCATTAGGGATTTTATTGTAGAGCATGCCATATTGAGTATAGATCAAGTCTAGACATTGTGCACGAGCAATGACTTGCTCTTCAGTGACGACTCCCCCCTTCGCCACATCTTCTGTAATAGCGGGTAACAGTGACTTAATGAACCATTCAGCCAATAGCCGATGAAGAAAATATGTTTTTACCATTTCGCGACGACGCTGCCACTCATGAATATGATTGGATATGTGAGTGGCTATCATTTGTTTGAAATTGGTAAGCAGCTCAGTTCCTGTTTCGTACGCTATAGGTAATTGAAAATGGGTTAAAACGGTTGTGTCTAGGGTACTGAAGTTATCAAATGAAGCTCTATGTAGTTTGATATATCACTCTGCTGTGGGACCAGTTAACGTGAGCTGAAAGAGGTGAAGCCGAATCGAATCATCATTGAGAGTGTTTGATGAACACCATAGATGAAAGGTCATCACATGATTCGATGGGTCTTCGCCCGGATTTCCATTGAATTTAGGAATATCCGATGGAAGTTTATGCAGGATCGCCGACCACCAAGGGGCGTAGGAAATTGGATCGTTCATTAGTTGACTTAGATCTGGTAACTCTAGAGTTGCCACGAAGGGAAACTGTTGATTTAGGCTTGGTTGAGCATACCCAGGATAACATAGAATTGTTTGAGCAGTCGGTCTTTGCATACCATCATAATGCATTTGATGTTGGTAACTTTGGTAAGGTTGATGGGCATAACCATTATGATATGGTTGATACTGCTGCCCATTACTCGCAAAGACTTGTTGCTCATATCCTTGGTAAGCTCGTTGAAATTGTGGTTGTTGGTATTGCACCAGCCATGGTTGTGAAGCCATGGACTGTTGTCCAACACTGACTGTTTGACCAAGATTGGGTTGGGGTTCCCCATTTGAACCTGTACCATTCCATTAGTGGGTGATTGTGGTTGTGTCGGAAGTACAAGAGATTGTTGTATCGCAACCTGCAAAACTTGAGTTTGGCATACAATTGGTGACGCTTGTACTTGTGATACATCCACAATAGTCGGCGTAGTGGGAATGTTTGTCATAGGTGAACTTTGTTGTATTGAGCATACAACTCTTGGTTGTTGAGATAGGACTGGTACCCAACTGCTTGTTGTGATTCCAGCGCAACCCAAATTTTGTTGCAAACTCACGCAAGGTTGTCCTTTTGGGGAAGACAATCAAAGCGTATATGGCCCTCCATACGACGGTAATTCAGTGCTCAAAGGAATAATTTTCCTTTGGGGAACAGTTCGCCCAAATTGACCTTGTGATGGATCAATTTTTTGAGACTCAACGTAAGGGATTCCATATATAATTTCGGACGAACAAACGGGGACAGTCCATACTGTCGAAATAGTCCCAGGATGGACTCCATCTAGTGATTGAAAACTGGTTGGGATAGATGGCACGCCGGCAAACATTGTGAGAAAAGCAGAAGGGGCTTCCGCTATTGTTGTGTTGAGTGACACAGTCCTTGATGTTGACGGTCTTTCAGACATGTTAAGTCTATCCAAAATATTCCTCAGCGATTCTTCAAGAACTTCTGAGGGTGGCTGAATATTTTCTGATGAAAAAGGATATAGGGAGATCATAGCTCCAAGTTGCGTCGGAGTGCTAGATGGAGGATATTCCACAATCTCTTCTATGGCAATCAATCCAGGGGGAAGAAGTAGACCGTCAGGTTCGTAAAATATTTCTGGTGCCGAAGAAGATGTAAGTCCTTTAGCAGCAGACGGTTGGGGAGTAACACCTTCTGAATCGGTTGTAGATGGAACTGGTTAAGGAATAGCAGTGTTAACTGTCGCACTAGGATAAGTTGTAATGTCTTGTTACTGCTGCAGAGTTTCTTCCGTAGAGGCAGGGATTCCAGAAATATTCGAAGTAACCGGAGTCTCGGAGGATGTTGGAGTGCTTGCTCCAACCAACCTAGGGGACTTTGACCTGGTTAAACGAGTTCGCTTCGTCCAGAATGGCTTCGCTTCTGGAGTCAATGATGGTTGACTCGTAAGTCTCCGCGAATGACGGGGTTTTGATTTACTTTCTTCCACAATTGCAGATTACTTGATCAACTCAAAATAAAAGGGAAAAATGTTTTTCGAATTAAATGAATTTTAGATTCTTTGACACAACTTGTTTTTTCAATTTTAAAGAGTCGAGAAAAAAAAAAGATGACTCTAGTCGCCTTCAATTTTTATTGAGCTTGAAGTGACAAGCACTTAGAGGACCTTTTCTGTTATGGAGTCTGAAAAGGAGAAAAATGGACTTCTTTGGAGATCTAGGCAGAGAGGATTACCAAACCAATCACAAAATTGCAAAATACTTTTTACGGTACGGTAGTCAGTCTTCCCGAATTGCTGTGTTCGGTGAATTACGATCGATAAGGCGATAGACACGGCTTCCTAAGGATAAAGGATGCAGCCTATAGTGGTCTCCCAATATATACGCAATGGTACGTGCGAGCAGAAGTCCGTACTAGCACTTATCGTCTCAGAGTGGAGGAATCACCCAACCAGCACTGAAAGCAACAGTTACCAGGCTTTACGACACAAGAATATGTCTCTAGCCTAGACCTCTAGATCTTGCGTTAAGTTCCAAGGCATTGTTAGATTCATTGAGATTTATTTTAAGTTGATCTTGCTTAGTAGTTTGCCCTTTAGTTTCACCATGTGATGTATGTAAAATTCCTAAATGCAGTCTAAGATGATAAATAGACATTTTATCTTCTTTCAGCAATGAAAATCCTAGCTACTAAGGGGAAGAAAGTCAAGCATCTTTTCTTCACAGAGCACATAGCACATGCTAATATGCACAGTCCTAAATCAAGCCAAGCATTCAAGATGGAAATGCACATGTATGTATTGGTTCTCAGTTCCCTTAATGTGTAAATGACACTAAGAAAACTATGTGCAAAACTGACATACTTTTAAAGCGATTGTACTCAACAAAATTTCTTTTTCAAAACGAAGTGAAAATGAGAGAGACACTTTGCTATTTTGAAATGGAAATTTCTTTTCGACACTTTAAAACTAGTAAATCAAGTCTTATGCAATGATAACCGTATAATCAACTATAAAAAACAATGTGATTGCTTTCTAAAACTGAAAACAACAGCTATGATACTTTTATATCTAGAGATGATAGTTTGACTATGTTATTTTTTGCAAAAGAGAACTAAAACGATGCAAAATACATAAAAAAATGTTTATAGTTCTTTGCACTAAGGAGGAAGAATAATGAAAAAGAAGGGAGTATTCACAGAAGCACACTGATTGCAGACAACAAAAAATCTTGAATAAGACTAAAAACGGTGAGAAATATCCACAGTTGGAGGGTAAAATCAGTCCTCCCTAACCATCACACCTGTTACACAGTGAACTCAGTATGCAACGCAGTTACTCCATTCGGGAAGTGCGATGCATACATGCTGCCTTGAAGGCAGGGTGCGATGGTTACAATGCGAGACTTTGAACAAGACTTCACTCACAGTTTGCAGTTTAGTTCAGGTGTTTAAGCTGAATAAGTGCCGATCAATGTATGTAAAAACACAGGGGTGATTTTAGAGGTTACTAAAGCCACCACCTAGGGCAATTAGATCGCTTGCAGATATATTATTTAATTTATAAACAAAAACCCAGAGATTGACTCAAGCAACATTGATCTACTTTGCATTCGTATGGCGAATGCAGTTTGAAAGCTAGCTGGCTTGACTTCAGGCTCCGTCTGTATGTTTATAAAAGAAGCAAGGATAGATAGGCTAACAAGTAATCTAGTTGCTCCCGAGTGGAGTCGCCATTTTGTTATATAGGAATAGTGTCCACACGGATGCTGCTATTCCCACTAAGATGTGTTCCTATCTTAGAAACAAACAATCAAAGTCTATTGTTGATTCCTTTTATGAAAATAGATGAGAGGAGAACCAAGAGGGCCAACCTGAGTCTTGCGCTCGATTCCCTCTCCTTCTTGATAGAGTTTTGTTTCTCGTTCTTTGTCTGTTGAGATTCAAAAGGGACCTGTAGAATCACAAAAACATACTACTATGCAAGAAACAAGGATCTAAATTCACAAATAATGTAGGATCAGATGTACATTAACCATATACAAGCACATATAAACAAATGCACCAAGATATGGAAGGAAAAAAGAATAGCTTTATTCAGATAAAAGTAGCAAGAGGATTACAACCATGAGCATTTCTGACCCAGCATCATCCTCTAGCTAAGAAGCCCTTCTTTTACCTCAAGCAAAGTAAAATCACCCAACAATGTGAATGTACACAAGAATACTGACATCACGTCTCTATAGATTACAAAATTCCAGCCTCTCGATCTCTGTGATGAGGGATCCATATATAGATGATTACACAGAGGTGAGTCATCTTTTGGGATCTTGATTAGTGTCTTCTCTTTGATAGTTCCTGCTTCCACTTGGAGAATTAAGATCTCTTACTCATCCCTGGTCGAAAATGGAGTGGCAAGTGTCAGAGGGGAAGCTTCTGGAATATTCCATGATATTCCACCTCGCATTTTGGTCCCTACCATTTGTCCATTTGTGACCATCGCACCCTACAAAGGAGAAAAACAGTATGCATCACACCCTGTACATTGGGAAGGTGATATGCATCGCACCCCCTGCATGGAGCTTTTAGTATGGTCTAGTTTTGACCATTTATGAGTAGTTTTTAGTGAATAACTTCTGGGAGATGATGCAATCAGTTGACCTTGTTCCATTAGGTAGTGAAGCAACCCTTTTAGGGACTTAAGAGCCCTCAGTTTATGGACATTTGTGATTGGGGTTGAAGTTCCCAAAAATGTCTATAACAGTCACTCAGAAAGTTGTTGGGTATATTTTTTGAAGGCCAAAAGAGAAGCCTTCAATATATTCAAGAAGTTCAAAGCCCTCATAGAAATTGAGCAAGTGTGTAAGGTCAAATTGGGCATATGTAGTTTCTATAACAGTGTATATCGTCAACAATAGCCCCACTAGTGCACTCCAAAACACGACTGCTAATGAAGCTTGGTATCTAAAAAGGCCTAATTTTAATCATTTCAAAGTTTTTGGTTGGATGGATTATGTATATGTACCCTATCAAAATACAAAAAAGTTAGATGAAAATTGTGAGTTATGTATTTTTATTGGGTATAGTGAGACAATCAATGCTTATAGATTGTATAATCCTCTCACTAACAAGCTAATTATCTCAAGAGATGTATATTTTTATGAAGGGGGGGTTTATGGTCATCAAAAAGGCCATTTTAAGGAGACAAAATCTATTTTGAATGATGATATACTTGTTGATATTGATCATGAGCAACCAACTAATGCTTTTGTATTTAGTGGTTTAACTCCACCAAGGATCCCTTCATGAATTTCTTCAGTATCAAGTTCAAGTCAAACTTCTTCTCCAAGTTCTAGAAGGAAGCTAATAAGTTTGAGTGATATCTATGACACGAGTTAAAATCAAGCACAGGAAGAAAGCCCAATAAGTGATAGTAAATTTCGCTTTATTAGCCAACGTTGATTTTGAACCAACAGGTTTTGAATATGCATGTAATAATGAGGTTTGGGTGCAAGCCATGAAAGAATATATGGATTCCATTCACAGGAATGACACTTGGGAGTTGACAAAACTTCCACATGATAAGACAATGATTCACACCAAATGGGTTTACAAGACTAAGTTTAACAACAATGGGAGTGTTGAAAGAGAGAAGGAAAGATTACTTGCTAAGTGATTGACACATAAGTGTGGAATTGATTATGAAGAGACATTTGTACGATTAGCAAGACAAGAGACAATTAGAAGGTTGATTTTGTTAGTAGCTTAGAAAGAGTGGAGCATACATCATATGGAATCCTGCCTTCTTGAATGGGTACTTAGAAGATGAAGTATATGTGGTGCAGCGACAACGTTTTGAAGTGGAAGGAAAAGAGAATAATGTCAACGACTTGAAGAAGGCTTTGTATAGTCTCAAGCAAGCAACAAGAGCATGTTATGCTAGTATTGATGGCTACTTTCACGAAAATGGCTTAGAGAGAAGTAAGAGTGATATTAGCCTTTACTACAAACAATAAGGTATTGATATTCTAAACATAATTTTGCATGTTGATGATGTATTGTATATGGGTAATAGTTCTAAGATGAATGATAAATTCAAAGTTGCTATAATGAAAGAATTTGACATGAAATATCGAGGCTTCATGAAATATTTTCTAGGAATGGAAGTTTATCAAAGTAAGGATGAGGTTTTCATTTGTGAGTAAACTTGATGCATGCGATATGATTATTGTAATCCATCCGCTACTCCAAGGCTCATGGAGTTGGGTTATGTATAGATGATGATGCCAATTTAGTTGATGAGACGACTTACATAAGTATTGTGGGGAGCTTGATATTTCTAACTGACACAAGAACGAATATTACATATTGACTTTCACTTGTTTCAAGTTATAAGACAAATCCATCTCAGATACATATGAAGGAATCCAAGAGGATTTTAAGTAATGTGAAGGGCACTCTAAATATTGGTATTCATTACGACTCTTCTAAAAGTTCAATCTTATTGGATTTAGTTATTTAGATTTGAGATGTAGTATTGATGACCATAAGTCCACATCTAGAAATTGTTTCTCTTTTTGTTTTGGTTTGATTACCTAGAGCTCAAGAAAAAAAATCATTGTTGCCCTCTCATCCACATAAACTCAGTATGTTGCAATTACCTCAGCATGTACAAAATCTCTTTGGCTCAGAATGTTTTTGGAAGATATTGGAGAAAAGAAAATTCAACCTACAGGGATTTATTGTGATAATGTAAGTGGAATCAAGTTATAAAAGAACCTGGTTCATCACAATAGGACAAAGAATTTTGACATGAGACATCACTTCGTTCAAGATTTGGTGGAGATGAAGGATATTGAATTGGAGCACATAAATACTGAGGATCACCTAGAGGATATATTCACCAAAGGAGCTACAAAAGCTAGGTTTTTGGCACTAAGAGATAATATAGTAAACCCTCATTAAGCATTAATGGGGATTTTTCATGATAATGGTTAGTCATGTCATGTAATTTTTGACAAATAAGTTTGCAAATTTTGTCTTCTCTCTGCAAAATTAGGGTAGCATATTATTAGGGTGGTTAAGGCATTAAGTGTGTTTTATTTGTTCATTGTTTTTTTATATGTTTTTTTCTTCATAATTATCTTTGGTTTAGGAGCTTGCTTAAAGAAGAAATTTCATATTCAAAAAGTTGGAGCTTATGATCAAGTAATTACTCCAACAAGTTCAATAGATTTGGACATAAGACTCAGAGAATCGAGCTATAGTCTAATCACATCAAGAGAGTAGTTGAAGGTCTCAAAGTGTATATGGAGCCTCGAGGAGAAACATTCCTCAATTACGTCCTTAGTAACAACATTACGGGTAGAATTGAACCATAATAGAGCCGAGGTTCAAGAGTTGATGCACGAACATAAATTTAATCATCACCAAATCAATAGCTTGATGAAAATATTTATAGACACGAAGATAATGTGGAAAAGCAAGGATAATTGAAATAAGCTACTACGTAATTCAACCACCAAAGAGATGAACTCTTTGATTTGAATTTACAATGGATAGTTTTACCCATTCTTAGTCTTCAATACATGGGGCTTTAAAAGTGGAATGTACAAGTTATGGCAAGCTAAAAGTTCTTGCTCAATATCCTCGAGAGTCATTTGTCGAGTTGTACAAAGTTGAAAATGAGTAGTAATTGTTTGAAGTGTTTTTTGAAATATAGTTTCTATCTGATGACATTTTTCTTTTTATAGAAATATTTATTAAAAATAACTAAGAAAAGGGTAAAAATTGAGAATGTATTAAAAGGGAAGGGAATAAATATATATTTTATTTAAATACAAATCCCTTAAATATATATTGAAGTTCGACAATAAGTTCTTAGCCCCATAAGGTGAAATTAAAAGAATTATTTGAGTAGTTCCAAAATAAAATGAATGAATGAAAATAGTAAACATTCATCCAATGGTCAATCGATCAGAATCTAGACCATCTATCACCTTGAAGAGATCTATAGAAGCAAGCAACAACATGGAATGGGGATTTCCTCTTTTGCATACCTACATGTTTCTCATTTATGAGTGAGGGCGTGACCAAGAGTAGTAATTTTTTATTTTTTTCCTACTTTCATGTTCATGTAGATGACCTCTCCTTTAGTGATATTATTGTCAATTTGCAAGTTTCATCTTTGAAGTGTTTCTTAGGACATGACTCTAGAGCTTCATTGCTTTGTAGTCGAGCACATGTTAAGATCTTTCATTGCATTTTTTTTTATTGTTTTACCATTAAAGTTCGCATTGACCTCATGATTGCTATATAGTATATGGCCTTTCCACTTTCTCACACATCCCACCCTGCAGAAATTTACTTAGATGCCAAAATGCAATAAAAAGAAGAGAATTTTCCTTGTTGGTCAAATCTCTCTTGAATGGTTTTTGTGTATCTTTTACTTTGTAGCCATACTTATTTTAACATTTTTTAGTTTTGTACATAATTTTTGTTGTTTTAAGTTGAACAAATGTTTATCGGATCAAACATGGTTAATGTTAATGGTTGTTAAAGGAAATCTTATTTAATGACTATTCAATTACATATCTTCTACTATTGGTTAATATTTCTAATTTCATAACATGAATACATATTCAACAATTAAGTTATGTAATAAAAGATTCAATTACACAAGTTATAAATGTGATCTTTAAGGTCACTTGTCATGCAACCTAGAGGTCATAATTAGGTGACAATTTCAAACCATGTTAAGATCAATTCATTAATTTTTCGAGATGCCTTCACTACTTTAACTAATCATTAATGTATTGGGATATTTGGTTCATTAATAGGATGAATATCATTTATTTATTTGTTCTTACATGAAGGGTATTTTAGTTACTCATCTTACATAGGGTTAGTGTGGTGTGGTTACTCATCTGTAGTTTATAAGTTAAATACAGCTAAGACTCTATAGTAATGTAAGACCAAAATCTTAGAGAACAAACTAGACTAATTTGTTGCTTTTCTAAATAAATTCATGTTTAGGCATATAGTAGATACGTTTTCTTGTTTCTTTTTATTCAAGGTCATTGTTTCTAGCCGCATGACTCTTTCATGTCACCTACCATTCATTGACTAGGGAGAGGGTTAAGTTGCACCAATATTGGTGTGGAATCTACTCAAACTTGAGCAACTATAAAATGTGGGATAAAATTCCCAATACTTCTCATCAGTGGCCTATAAGTACGAGATGTTGATGTTGATGTTGTTTTCGAGTGACACTTTCATTCCAAAATATCAAGGTATTATGGCAATCATTCGAGAGATAGTTAAGTTTTGCTTTCCTTCAATTTTCATTGCAATTTTACTTTAGTCGAGTATGGATGTAACTAGTTATTTTTCTTCATTGTCATGGCATGCCAACCACTTCCTCTTTGAAACTCGATATTACCGTTTTCCAACATAGAACCTTTTGCTTGAGAGGAGGACAAGAAACGGTACCCTTTGTTTACACCTTCCCCTTTAAAATTCAAGCATCAAGTCAAACCTATTCCATGCAAATTGAAGTTGCATCTACCATTTTTTTTTTTGGTGATCGAAAAGTTATTGTAAGAAATTTTTTTGTGCATTTTCCAAATGTATACATGATGAGGAGGTTCATCTAAAATGACAAGTTCAACTAAAATGACAATTGCATTTTTTTTTTTTTACTCCATTAAGGGATGTGATGCTTCATTTTTTGTTGACGTGGCTAATGAATGATTTTCCACCTCGAATGAACTCACTTAATGTTTTACCTAGATCATTAGTATTGTTAGGTGAGGAGGTAACTCCTCAAATGAAATTGTGTTATTCATTTAGGATGTTCATTATTATATACAAGAGGGAGTGACTTTTGAGTTACATGTCCCAATGAATCTCCATTTCCTCTATTATCTATTACACTAATTACAATTGTTCACCCAATCCCTATGATTAGGTGTCAACATTCCCCCCCTTAATCTAAAGGGATGTTGGCGAGTCCAAGCATCATTATCAATTGTTCAAGCTTTTCTCCGTGAAGCGCTTTGGTGAAGATGTCTACAATCTCCTCGTTAGTGGAACAATGGTGAAGATGGATTGTTTTGGCCTCAACATGATATCGAATCAGATCATGATATCCACACAATTTCTTTTGTTGCCTCAGTTGCTGCCACATATTCTGCCTCTGTTGTGGAATCTGCTGGAACTAATTCTTTGCATGATCTCCAGGAGATATCTCATGATCCAAGACTCATAGCATAACCCAAAGTAGATACCCCAATTTCTTTGTCTCCATCAAAGTCTGAATGAGACTATCCAATAATCGCCCACCTGTGTGTACTTGAGTCCAAAGTCTTGAGTTCCCTTCAAGTACTTTAGAACTCTTTTTGAAGTAGACCAATGTCCCTCACAAGGATTTTGCATAAACCTGGAGAGGATTCCAACATGAAATGAAATGTGTGGTCTCATAGTAGTGAGGTAGTTGAGACTTCCTACAAGTTGTCTCTATTTTGTTGCATCCTCAAATTATTTTCCTTCAATGGATGTGAGATTTAAGTTTTGTTCCATTGGAGTAGTGAGAGGATTTCATTGAGTTATGCCAAACCTGTTCAACATATCTCCAATGTACTTCTTTTGAGAAAGGAATATGGACTTCAAATGTTGAGTTACTTCAATACCAATATAGTAATGAACATAGCCCAAATCAGTCATTTCAAAACCTTTCCTCAATTCCTTCTTTATCGATGCAATGTAGGTCTCATTGTTACCGCTCATCAAAAGGTTATCTACATATACCACAAGATATACAACTATTTTTCCAACGTTCTTGACCAACAAAGTTGCATCATCAATATCAAAATGTTTGAAATTGAGTTTCAGAAGATGCTCAGTTAATTTTTCATACCACACTCGCTCTGCTTATTTGAGGCCATAGAAGGATTTCACAAGTTTGTGTGCTTTATGCTCATGTCCTTTCATAGAAAATCCTTCAGGCCTTGACATAAAAATATTATCTTTTAGATCTCCATTCAATAAAGCAGTGTTTACATCCATTTGATGGACTTTCCAAGAGTTCTGAGTTTCTAGGGAAAAGAGTGTTCGGATGGTAGCCCATTTTGTCGTGGTGGAAAAGGTCTCCTCATAATCAACCCATTCCTTTTGTGCAATAAAATTTTGCCACAAGCCTCGCTTTGTGCTTGTCAAGTGAGCCAATAGATTTATACTGGTTCTTATAGACCCACTTGCAACAAATTGGTTTGGTTCCCAATGGAGGATGAACCAGCATCCAAGTGCCATTATTTATCAAGGAATCATACTCCTTTTGCATTGCTTCTTTCCATTCATCATCGGAAGAAATTTCTTTGAAGGAAGTTGGTTCAAAATCTGTAGACAAATGCAATTCAGAATCATAAGAAACATCCATATCAATAGGTGAATGAGAGTCAACTACATCACCTCCATTTTGTCAGGTTGAATTTCTACTTCCTATCTTTCCAACCTCATGAGGATGAACACTTTCAAGTGTTTTTGTGAGCCACTTTAGGGGACCTTTCTCAGATGGTTCAGGGTGTTCTGTTGATTGAGTTAGGATTGAATCAAGACCGAGTCTCCCAATTCTGTCAATAACATCAGTCAAAGTATCATCGATTGTTAAAGTTTCATTAAGGGGAGAGAGTGCTTCAGAAGAAGATTCCATAGGTTGATCTAGTATAGGAATCCGCCCTTCAAGATGTGGAATTTGATTATCAAATTATTCAAATGATTTTCATTTGCGATATGTCCAAGCGATCAAGTTGCCACTCAACAACATTGTGAGTTTTGGATGATTCAAGAAACATTACATCTCTATATACAACAAACTTTTTATTGACTTCATCATAGAGACGGTATGCTTTGGAGGTGTTTGAATATCCTAGGAAGATACACTTATGACTTCTTGCACAAAGTTTGTTTCTATGTACCTATGGTATCAAGGCATAATAGGTGGAACCAAAGACTGTGAGATGCTTTATTGAAGGAATACACCCATACCACATTTCATAAGGAGTCTTGTTTCTAATAGCATTATATGGATATCTATTCTTTACATATACAACACATAGAATTGCATCAGCCCAAACCATCAATTTTACATTTTTGAAAAATGTCATGGAGCGCACCATATTTAAGATTGTCCTGTTCATTGTTTTAGCTACTCCATTATGTTGGGGATTATAAGGCACAATTGTTTGATCCATGTTGGAAAAGATAGTTTTCAAATTCATTTGAAGTGTATTATTTTCATTATCTATGTGAATAGAGCCACTATGAGATTGTGCATTATTTTCAATTCATGTATGAAAGTTCTTGAATGTTTGAAAATCATAAGATTTTTTCTTCAATAAATAAACCGAACACATTCTCGTGTAGTCATCAGTAAATTTCATCATATATTTATTTCCATTTGTGGAAGGAAAAGGCGTTGGACCACATAAATATGAATGAGTGAGTTCAAGTTTTCTATGTTCTCTAGAATATGAATCATGAAAAGATTGTTTGGTATTCTTTCCTAGAATGAAAGCATCACATTGGTTAAGTTCCTAGGAATTGTAGGAAAACTGGTAACACCATTTTTCTTCAAAAAGAAGAGGTTGTCATAGTTTAAGTCTCCAAATATAGCATTCCATAATAAACTTGATGGAAATGTACCTTCTTCATAATGAGAATTGTATGACATATTTTGTGCATGAGCAGAGGTACCCTACAAATTGAGAAGCCTTTCTTCTTCTATCCCTGTCATGACAAGTGAGTGGTATAATGATTTTCTCACCTCAAGCTTTCCATCAAACATATGAATGGAGTGTCCTTGCTGGCAGATGTGGACCAAGGACAACAAGTCTCTCCTCAATTTTGGAAGATATAGAACATGATGCAGAAGAGAGTTTAGAAGACCATGCAATTTAAGCCTAATTGTGCCAAGCCCAATGGCTTGAGTTTTGATTTGTTTGCAAAGTATACTGCTCCATCAAAATTGTGATGAAATTATTCAAAAAAATATCTTCTAAAAGTTATGTGGAAAGTTTCTCCTGAATCAAGAAACCAATCATTTTTCCAAGGAGCTTTACTCCAATATTACAGTGTGCCACAACATAGTGAGTGGATTCAGGTGCTTTACCTTTCTCTTTGCCATTAGTTTTACCTTTGGATTGGTTTCTTTCCTACTCAATTGTTTCCCAAGGCAACTTGCATTCTATATCATGTTATCCATCTCTTTTGCAGCATATGCAGTGCAGATCTAACTTTTCTCCTTAAGAGTGTCTCCCCCTCTACGTCTCAAATTTCTTCCTCTTCCTCTTTGACCATCTCTCCCTTTGGATGAATATTGAGAAATATTGTTCTCTCTATGTTCAAGACACACAACCTCATGAGAAAACTGATGAGTTGTCTACTTCCCAAAAACTTTCTCTCTTTCAACATTTTTTTTCGCAAGAGAGTCAAAGGTAATATCTTTGAGGTTTCCATTTTCTTGCAATGACTCAAGATAATTTGAGTAAGTGGGATAAAGGGCATTGAGAAAAGCTATGAGAGGAATGTTGAGTTCAACATTAGTGAATTTGATATAATGCATAATAGATTTTACTTCTGATGCAAGACTAAGAGGATCATCATTTTGTAACTCAAGGGTGAACAATTTAATCATGAGTTGAACAACTTCAAGTGCAGAGTGTGAGTCATAGAGTTCCTTCAGTTTTTCTAAGGCTTCAAAAGCATTTGAAAATGGAAAAATATGATGACTCACCTCTTCATTTATTGATGCTGCAATCAATGCATAAACCTTGCTATTATTATTTTCCCAAATGGAAAATTCCTTGTCTGAGGTAGGTTGTTCTCGCTCTTTCTCTCCTCTCCAACACACATTCCTTTCCACGACTCATTAAAAATAATAGTGTGTTTGATTTCAGTGGACCACTTACAATAATTTTCCTTGCAGGTGAGAACCACTCCCACAAAAAATCTTTGTACTATAAAAAAAATACTTCTACCAATGTATAAAATTTGCACTTCTTGTTGTATAAAACGCATTTATGGTGTAAAAAATTACAATCTAATGGATAGAGAAGATGTATTATGTGGGGAGGGTATTATCTAGGGTAGAGGTTATTATATGTGGGAGGTATTCTTTAGGGGAAGAGTTATATTGTGGAGGGAATATATGATACCAAGCAGTCAATGTATGACCGGTGCATTGTTTAAGACAACAAGTGGTATTAGTTGTGTGGGGGTATGGAGCATATTCGCTGGGTGGGATCATGGAGCATATCTGTGCGGGATTATGGAGTGTATTAGCTGAGAGATATTCAATTCTAGTGGAGGAATGTGATGCCACACTACAATATCACAACATGGGAGGTGAATACACAGTCACGTGGTATCGCAGTGGTATGTGGTATAGCTGATGGGTTGGAAACCATGTATCGTTGTTTCCAGAGTGTGGTATGGTGGGTGATACCATATGGTTGTGTTGCGCAGTGGAGAGGAGTTTAAAACTGGTGAGGCAGTATGGGAATGCAATACATGAGGGAAGTGCAAAGCCAACATTCAACAAGTCCATAATTCGAACACAAATTTCACAATAATGGCTAGTGAACAGTCAATTTAGAAACACAGTCACTACGCCATTCAATCGACTATAAATCTTCATCAATGTATGAGCTTGTTAATTGGATTTTTATCATTAAAATCACTTACCAAATGCCATCAATATTCAGAAAGAGTCTAAAAATGCACATTGCAGTCCCACTATTCAATGCAACACATCCAGGTTTGACCGAGCTCACAGTCTTTTAACAAACATGTTCCATCTCTTAGCACCAAGGCTTCAACTAATCTTTGCAGGTCTGCTCCAAACAACTTCTATGAGAGTTATTGAGCTAGAGGTTAACTCAGTAATCCTTGTAGTCATCACAAAGATAATTCAAAAACTCATTGAAGGCATGGTCTATCCAAATACAGAGATTCGGTAGAGAAAAGAGGCCGAGGACATGAAACTAACTAGAGTTACAATGCTGAAAAATGAATATAGAGGTTGTGTCTAATACCATGACAGGCCACGAGGTTACTCCTCAAATGAAATTGTATTATTTATTTAGGTTGTTCATTATTATATACAAGAAAAAGTGAGTGTTCAGTTTCCATTTCCTCTATTATTTATTTACATTAAATACAGTTTTTCATTGAGTTCCTATGATTAGGTGTCAAAAAGTATACGAGAGAATCCTTATGATCACCTTAAAATATTTAACCAATTATTCATGGAAAAGGGCTAAAGCATTCCTACTTTCAACCTTGAGTTTCAAATATTACAACCTCATCTCTAAATCTATTAGACTTGCCAACCTATTCGCCAATCTACATTAATATAGCCTCATACCTCCTCTTTACATGTATGAGTTGTAGGAAAGGAACATTCAATTTTTTTATGAAGCTTTGGTAACTTGTATTGACTTCGAAGAGAAAACCCATACAGAACTAATTTATGTCCCAATCTTAATTACATAAGTCCAAATCCTTCTTCTTTAATGCTTACCTTTCATGATCTATAGGATGAGATGTCTTGAGGATGAATTTTTTTATCTAGTATCCAGTTGAGTTCTCCAATGAACCCTTTCTTTGAAAACTGATTATTATTCTTGTTTCATTTGTGATAAAGAATGTGCACTAAATGATGATCACCGTCACAATGACACCCATGATTATAACTTTGGTTTTCTGGACATAGAGGATTTTACATTTGGGGATGAGCGATGTCCACATCCATGTTGTGTTTCTCTTGTCACCTCTCACATATTTTCATGCATGATATTTAACCACACACTGATCCCCATCTCCTCTACCTTGTGTTTGAGGTCATGTATGATGATTATAGTGAGGAATGGTTGGGTCATGATGGTATGAAATGGTTAACATGAATTATGATTTATTAGTTAATGAAATTGAGAAAGAGGCCCTTCTTTATGAAAGGTCTAATCAAGTTTATCAAAGGTAGTTGTTTTATATGGGTGATGAATTTTTTTCAAAGAACTTCAAAATGAAGTCCTATTTTTTTACTCTTAAGGAATTTAGTTAGCCCAATCTATTTAAAATGAAGTATTTGGGTTTTAAATGTCTCAAGAATATACATATTTTCTGTTAATCATATGAGACATGTTCAACACAATAATAGTGTGTTGTTTTAAGTAAAACAAGACCATGATTTGTCTACATTCCTTCATTCTTATAGTTTGGAACACAAACAAAAAATTGTTGGTTGGCACATTATACCTTGAAATAAATAGTAATATATGTTGAATTTCAACATGTATGACCATTAGATAATATTGAATCCTTTATTTTGTACATAGGTAAACATTAAAAATGAAACAAAATAAAATAAAATTACA
Source organism: Pinus taeda (assembly GCA_000404065.3). NCBI lineage: Eukaryota > Viridiplantae > Streptophyta > Pinopsida > Pinales > Pinaceae > Pinus > Pinus taeda. The sequence continues at coordinate 26,484 of APFE030157742.1, forward strand.
AAATAAGCGAAAAATAAATATTTTTTATTTTTATTCTTATTTCTTGTTTGGTTTGTTTGTGACACTGTGTCATAATATGATTTCTTTTTATATTATGTTGATTACTCTAATTTGTAATTTTCAGCTTCTTATAATTTGGTTTTGTTTTCATCACATGTTGTGTTTCTTTATGTTGTGTTTTATTGTCAATTCTACTTTCTTTAATTCACTTTTTCCTAATGCCAATAATCATTGATGAGCATTCCCTATTGTTGCAAAGAAATGTGAACATGAATTTGGGAATTACTTATCAATAATGTACCCACTTTCCTCATGAAAACTAGAAACAATTCAAATCTTCTTTCTTCCCTCACTATAGTGCTTGTAGGATTTGACCTTGATTCACTAGTGTGAAGGCTCCTTCTCTCAATAGTGGATTTATCATCCTCCCCCTATTTTCTTTTGAGTGTACTTTCCCTGTGCGAGGCCCCTACGGATTAGTCTTCTCCCTCCATGATGACTTCATGTTCTCTTCCTTAATATTTCATACCTTGTCCTCATTCTTGCATCCCCTTTACCTTTTTATCTTTCCCCATTCTCAGTTTCATGATATCTAGAGAGTTTTATGAGTTCTAGTTTGCATGATGAAAACCACCCTATGGATTCACCTATGTTGATGCACATCAACAATTTAAAAAATTGGCTAGCCATAACAGGTATATCCCGATTGTCAACTCCATCTATAAGAGTGTGATATGACTTTTCCATCATGGCCCTCCTCCAAATGAAAAGGGCTCCCTAATTATTTTTAAAGAATGCACTGAACAACAAGTGGGTTTGTCATGAAGAATTTTGTTCCTTGCCACCCCTTGGCATGGTCCATAAGTAAACGTTATTTTGAGAACCTCTTTCAACCCAATTGTTATTCAAGTTCACACTTATATTATTAAAAATAACTTCTCCCCCTTTTCTCTAAGAAACAAAAAGAATAATATTTATTGGAAATCGAAATAATTCATGTTCTTTCCATTGAAGTTCCAATTCATAGAGGATTCCTACAATGATTATTTCATTGTTCTTTAATGAATTTTTAAAAATGTTATTATTAAACTACATTTGAATAGGCTCTAGGCCCTTTGGTCCTCCATCACACTATTCATTGTAATTAATATTGGCATGCATAACTGATTGAAATTTTTATATCATATGAAAATGTTCAAGTCAAATTATTTTCCCCTACCAAAGTATAGAAGGGGGCTTACACCTGTTAAGGTTTTCACCACTACAATATGAGCTCTGATGAGCCTCATAAATGGGTAATTATATGGGCTCATTTTACCTCCTAACCTAGTCAAATGAACCATTCTTTTAGCTTATTGTATGATTTTCTCATTATATTTATGCTTATAGGGTGAGTTCAGTTAGTTATTATGCCATGTGGTCTAACATGTATTTAATGTAGATTATTGATGGATTTCGATGTCAAAGTCAAGGATCTAGTGGTCAAACTGTAGCAATAACTTGAAGTACACAGAGGAGAGGACTTATAGGAGGGAATCCCCCTCATTTATTTCTCCTCACTTTGAATTCCCCTTCATTCAGCTCAGAGTACAAGCAGCCGAATCATGCACTAGAAGGCAGCCGAGCAAGTGGAAGATGATTGATAACTACCTCAAGTTTTGGGAGCCAAGCCTCCCTTATTTTAAGGAAGTTGTTGGTAGATTCAGAGGTATTAGTAGAGATGTGTAGGGCCTCACTAGGGTCGACTTTTTTTTTCTTGTGTAAGCTCTCCCCAAATTTCGAGCTTACTATTTTATGACAGTTTTATGTAATCTTGCTATTTTTTCATAATGAAGATGGAATCCTTTTTGAGCTAGCACTGAGTTACCTCTGAGGGCTAAAGATCTTGGATTAGGGTCCAATCGAAGTAGCGAAACTTCTCTTTACTTGTATTTGTATGCTTTACTTCAATTTGTAGATTAGTTTGTTGTTAGATGTATTTCTCTTATGGTTAAGTATAGGCTACTTTTGATGATTTAGTAGCTTAAGTCCATTTGTGTTTTCTGTTGTAGGTTAAGTAGTCATCAGAGAAGATTCAAAAGGCTAGCAACAATTCCTTGGCCTCTCGTCCTCCCTCTAGGACCATGATTTGAGGCAAAGACTCTCTTGCTGCCCCAAAAACACAAATTTTCCTCATTGCTAGGACTTCTAGTTTTTGCAGCTCTCTAGTAGGTTGATAGTCTAGTTTTGCTTTTCTTTAGATATTATTTGTCATGTTCACTTCCTAATTTGCAGTAGTCCTTTTGCATGATTTACTTTATTACGTCATTTCCTAGCATTTCCTTCCATACATCATAGTTTAGGCCATTTTAATGCAAAACTCTGTTTTTCCTAGGATGCACTCATTTCATTGGTTGCTTGATTTTCTTGGTTGACTATTAGTTTCTATGCAGTAGATATCTTCCAGCAGTAGGCTAACCTACCAGCAATCACACCCTCCATCTCATTCATGCGCTATAGGTCTCCCAAACCTCACTTCAATTCTACCCTAGTTTCCTTCATTTTTCATAGAACTTCTTCCTCTCTCCTTGAGAAAACTCAATCATATTTCTCTCTTCTGGTGATTCATGGTAGACCTTAGGTGCCCTAACACCTCATTCCAACCTTCATCCACATTTTCCACCCACTCTCACACCCTCAAAATAGTGAAAATTTCTCTCGGCCTCCTGTAGTTTCCTTGTTTTCCTCCTCTAGTTTTTCAAAGTAGGCTTTCTTTTGAAGGTTGAGTCCAGGAAAAGCCTCTAGAAGGCCACCTAAGACCTCATAGAACCCATCCAGAGAATCCTACATCCTCTCAAGCTCCAAAATTTCCCTCTAATGCCACCTATTCGCTACCACACTCACACACAATAAATTAGATGCATGTTAAATTCACATAAAAACACATAAATATCCAAAAATATGTTTTTTTCTTATTTACTTCTAGAAATAGCATTATTAGATGTTGTTTACTTCATTGAGTATGTAATGGAATTTCTTTCATGGTTTTCATAGTGTTTTTGGCAAAAGTATAATTAGCTTGTTAATTAGGGTTTACTAGGTTTTGCTTTACATTCGAGTCGTTCTCCTTTCTGGAGTCAGAATAGAATCTGTAGAGTAATCTTGCTTTCCTTCCATCACGCATAGAGCTTCTTCTAAAAGTTTGCTTGAGCTCCTAGTGATCTAATGCCATCTGACCAAGTGACAACATGCAGTGAGAACTAGTACTTATGCATATGGCATCGACGCTTCCAAGTTTGTTATGAACTACCGGGTTGATAAAAGTAAATTTGGTAGCCGAGGAGTTGCAGCATTCTTGCTGCAATACTAGCCCTCACCACTTTTTAGCATCATTTCCAGGGAAGCCTCATAGTATTTTGTGATTACTGCTTTCTTCTATTTCATATTGCAACATTCTGCTAATAGTTTATTTCGGAAAAATTAGACTAGTCATTTCTTTTCTTTCAGTTCTGCATTTCCTTGCTTTCCTTTTCAATTCTACAAATGTCCATTCAGCAAGTTCATTTTAGCTAGTTTCAATTTGTTTTGTTGAATCATAATTTTAATTTCTACAGGTACTTTTAGTGTGGGGAAAAATAAACAAAAAACCAACCAAAAATATTTCCTTTCATGTCTCGTAGGAGTAGAGATAGCTTAGGAAAAAAAATTCGCAACACCCCCACTACTTCACACAACCAACCTTCTCTCTCCTTCGGTGGCTACAATGAAGAAGAATTCTTAAGTGAACATTCACACATATTTGAAGAACCTATAGGGGAAGAAGAAGAAGACAACATTACTCTAGAGCCAATGGTTGAAAACAAAAATGCTAGGGGAAATGGAGAGAGAATAGAGGGTACTTTCCCCATTCGAGAGACCAATGGGGACATCAAAATGAAGAATATAAGTCCTTCATCCCTACCTCACTTCCATGGTCAAACTACAGAAGATCCTGACACCTTCTTATTTGAGTTCTCTATCATTTGTCGAACTTATGACTATGCAGAAGATGAGAAAAAGTTGAAACTATTCCCTTCTAATCTCAAGGAAATATCATTGTGCTGGTTCATGGGATTACTTGGAAATAGCATCACAACTTGAGCTCGGATGGAGCAAGCATTTAACAACAAGTATCGAGACTATTTTAGGTCAAAAGATACTAAATAAGAAATCTTACCAATGACCATAGGAAGTGATGAGTCCCTCGAAGAGTATGAAGAGAAGTTCGAGCTGAGTTACAAAAGGGCAAGGTGTACACTTGACCCTGAGTCTCTAAAGTTGGTCCCCCTTAGGGGAATTCAGGATGACCTTTTAGAAACCCTCCATCTACTAGTCGAGGGAGACATCTACCAACTATCCTATGGGGACATAAAGCGTGCTTTTAGAAACCATTCTAGATTAGCTAGAAAGAAAGGTAGGGGGAGTCAACCCATAGCTAATACCTCTTCTCCTAATTCATACATTAAAGGTGAAATTGGAAACATGTTAGAAGACTTCAAGAGTGAGATGCTAGAGACTCTTTCCATGCAAGTGGATACCTTACATATCAAAATAAAACAAGAGGAAGGAGAGAGGGCTTTGGCCATTTTTTTCCCTAGATGCACCAAGAGGCATTCTAGGAATGAATTCCCATTGAACTGTATAGAGGTTTGTTCAATCTGTGAAGAATATCATTCTACAGATAAGTTTCGTTCCTTGCGTGGACTTAAAGCTGTATACCAAGGGACCGAAGGAGTCAGTGAAGATATCTATTACATAAACCAAAGGAGGTCGCATGGACCTAGACCATACCAGTAGGGGATGCAAGGGACATCTTAGGCATACTACAAACCCAACCAAGTCACCTCTATACCTTCTTGGGCCCCCCCTCCTCACCCTTCCTAGTCCACGCCTCCTCCTTGGTCCTTCACATCTCAATATCATGCCCAACTAGCCACCCATTCATTTCAATCCTATGCTCAGTCACAACCTTAGTGGAATGCATCTCATTAGGGGTGGAGGCCCAAATACAACTCTCTTCCCGATATTCTGCCTCCACCACCTGCTCAACCACAACCGTTACTCAAGGCAACCCCAAATGCCTGCCCAGCCAAATCCGAACCTAAATAACAAACAAGATCAGCAAGTGTATAGTGGGGAACCATCATGACCAAATTATGTTGTGGAGATTCGAGAAATTAACTTGCGATCTCAGAAAGTCCTCCTAGATAGCCACTCTACACCCACGGAGGTTGAGGAAGATAAAGAGGAAAGCGAACCTAAATCGAATCCACCCTTTCCTCAGAGACTATCCATGAAAATCCAGCCTACCATAGAAGAGACTGAACTCCTTGGAGAATTGAAACATTTATGTGTGAAGATACCACTTCTCCAAGCCATAAAATATGTGTCTATCTACAATAGGTTGATCAAATAGAAGTGCTTTAGGAACCCAGGAAGCTGCAAGAGAGATGCCCCAACCATCAATGCCATAGGACAACTGTCCAACTTGATGTTGGGGTAGATAATATGTCCAAAATATTTGGACTGTGGAAGCCCATTGATGTCCACATCAATGGCACAATGGTCTCACATACATTGATTGATCTCGGAGCTGCCATTAATGTGGTGAAAAAGGAAACAATGCTCAAACTTAACCTCCGAGCCTCCTTAAGCAAGACCACAATAGTGTTGCAACTAGTAGACTGCTCCACAGTGACCCCTGAGGGGATTGTGGAAGATGTGATGGTCTCTATTGATTCTTGGGAGTACCCTACCGATTTCTTAGTTCTCAAGCCAAAGGAAAAGCTCACCGGGTATCCTCTCATTCTCAGAAGGCCCTGGTAGGCTACAGCTGATTCCTACATCAGTTGTTGAGCTTGGAGCATGACCATAAAGAATTGGCACATGTCTAAGCAGTTAATCCTATATCCCCCTGCCCAACTCTTTCTAGAACATGATCTACCTCTCTAGTTGGAGGAGGAGGATGAAGATGAAGTTTATTCTGCACCACTTTGTACCTTAGAAATCACCATGGGGGGGAAAGCACAAGATGAGGATGATATGATTGAAAATTTGATTCAGAATCCACCTCCCAATGTATCACCATTAGAAGACATAGTAAGAGAAACCCAAAAAAACCCCTCAACTGATCTCTATGTGGCTGACCCCACTTCTCGTGATGTTAAAAATATAGAGTTTGGCCTAGAAAGAACATTGAAAATCAATCAACCCTATCTACTTCCCAGTAGAAGGAGCTATGCAGCATACTGAGAAAACATGTAGATGCCTTCGCTTAGAGTTATAAGGAGATTAATGGAGTGCACCCTTCAATATGTATTCATCATATATACATCAAGGAAGATTGCAAGCTAGTTAGGCAGCCTCAAAAGAGGATGAACCAAGCACTTAAAGATATTGTTAAGGAAGAACTACAGAAATTGCTTGATGTAGGTTTCATCTATTCCATCTTTGACAATGAATGGGTCTCTCCTTTGGTGCTAGTGCCAAATAAAAATGATAAGTGGAGAATCTGTGTCGACTATCGAGAATTGAACAAAGTGACTAAAAAGGACCATTTTCCTTTACCTTTCATAGATCAAATGTTAGACGGTCTCATAGGGAAAAAGTTTTTCTCCTTCCTAGATGGGTTTAACGGGTACAATCACATTCAAATCAACCCAAAAGCCCAATATAAGACCACTTTCACTCGTCCTTGGGGTACCTTTGCATACTGTGTCCTTCCTTTTGGTTTGTGCAATGCTCTAGGCACTTTCCAACAAACAATAAGGTAATGGTATTCTAATCATAACTTTGTATGTTGATGATGTATTATATATGGGTAGTAGTTCTAAGATGTATGATAAATTCAAAGTTTCCATGATGAATGAATTTGACATGGAAGGTCTAGGCCTCATGAAATATTTTCCAAGAATGGAGGTTTATGAAAGAAAGTATGAGATTTTCATTTGTGAGACAAAGTATGCACAAGATATGTTAAATAAATTTGATATGATTGATTGTAATCCATCCCCTACTCCAAGTTCTCATGGAGTTGTGTTATGTAGAAATGATGATTTTGATTTAGTTGATGAGAAAACTTACAAAAGTATTGTGGGGAGCTTGATATTTCTAACCCACACAAGACCTAATATTACGTATTGACTTCGACTTGTTTCAATGTATATGAAAAATCTATCTAAAATACATATGAAGAAATTTTAAGTAATGTGAAAGGCACTCTAAATTTTGGTATTTATTGCTACTCTTCTCAAAATTTCAATCTTATCGGATTTAGTTATTAAGATTTGGGAGGTAGTATTGATGACCTTAAGTCCACATCTCCACATTTGGAAAATGTTTCTCTTTTTGTTCTAGTTTGATTACCTAGAGCTCAAAGAAACAAACCATTGTTTCTCCTCTCATCCACACAAGCAGAGTATGTTGCAATTACCTCAGCATGTACACAAGCTCTTTGGCTCAGAATTTATTTTAGAAGATATTGGAGAAACGATAATTGAACTTATAGTGACTTATTGTGATAATGTAAGTGGAATCAAGTTATAAAAGAACCTAGCTGATCACAACAAGATAAAGCATTTTGACATGAAATATCACTTCATTCACGATTTGGTGCACATGAAGTATATTGAATTGAAACACATAAATACTAGGGGATATATTCACCAAAGAAGTTACAAAAGATGAGTTTTTGGCACTACTATATAAGATAGTAAACCCTCATTAAGCATTAAAGGGGAGTTTTCAAGATAATGCTTAATCATGTCATGTAATTTCTGTTGGAAATAATGCTTAGTTAGTTATGTGAAATGTTGACAAAGTAGCCCACAGATTTTGTGTTCACTCCAAAATTAAAGGAGCAGATTGTTAGGGTGGTCACCACTGGAAAGTGCTATAAATTAGGTGTAATTTCAGTAGATTTGTTTCGGAGTTGATTTTAGTAATAGTTTTACTATATAAGAATGCAGTTAATAGTTGAATTAATATATAAGATTTGCAACATTTATTAGCTCACACAGTAATTGTGTTTTTTAATTGTTTTATCTTTTTTTTTATGTATTTTTTCTTCATAGTACTGTTGGCTTCTCAATTGGGTTGAAACAATACATTTCATATTCTACAAGCGGTATGAGACCAGGTAAAATTATTTTGGGTTAAAGTTGTATTGTTGGAATTTCGCCAAAGTTAATCATGTCAAATTGTAACCAGATGCTAGTTCCAGAATTTGATGGGAACGATTATGATTATTGGTGCATTAAGATGCTAACCTTTTTGATTGGAAAAGATTTGTAGGAGATTGTTGAATGAGGATATGAGGAGCCAGCTGATTGGAATGCTCTTACAGTGAATGAAGGAACAACAAGAAAGGAAGCAAGGAAGAAGAATGCTCAAGGTTTGTTTCACATTTAGATAGCTCTTGATAAGAGCTTATTTCCAAGAATATCAGGAGCAAAAACTACCAAAGCTGCGTGGGAGACTCTAGAAGAATCTTACCAAGGTAGTGATCAAGTTAAGGTGGTCAAGCTTCAGACATTGAAGCGAGAGTTCGAGAATTTGAAGATGCAAGAAGTTTAAAGTATGAGTGACTATTGTGTGAGAGTCAAAGATGTGGTCAATAAAATGGCTACACTTGGAGAAGTTGTAAGTAATGAAGTTTTAATTAAAAAAGTATTGAGATCTTTAACACATATATGGAATCATGTTGCAATAATCATGGAAGAAGGTAAGGGTTTAACAAAACTACAGTTTGATGAATTGGTTGGATCTTTGATGTCTCATGAAGAAAGATTGAAGGGAACTTTGGAAGTTGTAGAGAAAGCTTTTTCCTCTAAATTACAAATTACAAAGAATGGAGATGTAAGTAGCAGTAGTACCAAAAGCCATCAAGGTGAAGGTAAATGGCAAAGCCAAAATTATTCAAGAGGTAGAGGAAGAGGTGGCTCACGTCGAAGAGGTAGTTTCAGAGGAAGAGGTAGAGGTAGATTTGATAAGAGAAATGTTCAATGTTACCATTGTAAGAGGTATGGTCACTTTGAAAGAGAATGAAGATTGAAAGAAGGTAAAAATGCTAATTATGCTCAAGAAAGTGGTGAGTATCGTCGATATCACTTATTTTTATCTTATACCAAAGGTGAAAATAGTAGTAAAGATGTTTGGTACCTAGATTCTGAATGCTCTAACCATATCACAAGGAATAAGAAGTTGTTTTCAGCGAAGGATGGAAGTTTCAAATCCAAGATCTAGCTTGGTGATGATAAGTCATTGGAGCTTGCTGCCAAAGGAGCTATGGAGGTCCAAACAAAAGAAGGTATAAAGAGTATTCATGACATTTACTATACTTCACAATTGAAGCATAATTTATTGAGTGTTGGGTATCTCTATGAGAAAAATTATAAAGTAGTCTTTGAAAATAAGACATGTACTATCTATGATAAGAATAAGGGAAATGGGGTGATCACTGTTGTGCCTATGACAAGAAATAGGATGTTTCCCTTGAGGTTTGATGAACATAATAGCAATCTTGCTAATATGGCTTATGAGGATTCAATTTGGTTATGGCATATGAGGTATGGGCATTTAAATTTTCAGAGTTTGAAGTTTCTAACCGCACATGAATTAGTTTCTGGTTTTCCCAAGGTAGTAGAGCATAAGGAGGTTTTTGAAGGATGTGCTAAAGGAAAGCATGCAAGGGAAAGGTTTCCAAAGGGTAGTGCATGGAGAGCTCATCACCCACTTTAGCTTGTTCATTCAGACATACGTGGTCCTATGCAGACTAAGAGTTTGGGTAAGTCATCATATTTCATCACTTTTACTAATGATTACTCATGAAATTGTTGGGTATATTTTTTGAAGGCCAAAAGTGAAGCCCTAGATACATTCAAGAAGCTCAAATCCCTTGTAGAAAATGAGAGAGGGTGTAAGATAAAATGTTTGTGGACTTAATGTGGAGGAGAATTCTTCTCAAAATCTTTCCAGAGTTATTGTGATATGAATGGCATCAGGAGGCAACATACTACAACATACACACCCTAGAAGAATGGCATAGATGAAAGAAAAAATAGTACTGTGGTTGAAATGGCAAGATGCATGCTACAAACTAAGGGATTCAACAACTCTTACTGGGGAGATGCAGTTGCTACAACAGTATACATCCTCAACCGTAGCCCCACGAGTGCACTGGAAAATATGACTCCTTATGAAGCTTGGTATGGAAAAATGCCTAATGTTAATCATTTCAATGTTTTTGGTTGTTTGGCTTATGTGCATGTACGTGATCAAAATAGAAAAATTTAGATGCAAAGAGTGAGTTATGCATTTTTATTGGGTATAGTGAGACAAGCAAGGCTTATAAATTGTATAACCCTCTAACTAACAAGCTTATTGTCTCAAGAGATGTAATTTTTTATGAGGGGGGGTTTATGGTCATCAAAAATGCCATGTTGAGATGACAAAATCTGTTTCGAATGATGATATAATTGTTGATAATGATCATGAGAACCCAACTAATGTTTCTTTACCTAGTGGCTTAACTCCACCAAGGATCCCTTCATCAATTTCTTCAACATCAAGTTCAAGTCCAACTTCTTCTCCAAGTTCTAAAAGGAAGGTAAGAGGATTGAGTGAAATTTATGAGAGGAGTGCAAATCAAGAACATGAAGAAAACCTAATAGGTGAGATAGTCAATTTTGCTTTATTAGCCAACGCTGAATTTGAACCATCATGTTTTGAAGATGCATGTACTAATGAGGTTTGGATGCACACCATGCAAGAAGAGATGGATTCCATTCAAAGGAATGAAACTTGGAAGTTGAGAGAGCTTCCACATGACAAGAAAAAGATTGGCACCAAATGGGTCTATAAGACTAAATTTAATAGTGATGGGAGCGTTGAAAGATACAAAGCAAGATTAGTTGCTAAAGGATTCACACAGAAGTATGGAATTGATTATGAAGAGACATTTGCACCAGTAGCAAGATAGCAGACCATTAGAATGTTGATTTCATTAGTAGCTCATAAAAAGTGGAGCATACATCATATGGACGTGAAAAGTGCCTTCTTGAATGGGTACTTAGAAGAGGAAGTATATGTGGAGCAGCCGCAAGGTTTTGAAGTGGAAGGAAAGGACAATAATGTCTACAAGTTGAAGAAGGCTTTGTATGGCCTTAAGCAGGCACCAAGAGCATGGTATGCAAGGATTGATGGATACTTTCAAGAAATGGCTTCTAGAGAAGTAAGAATGATCCTACCCTTTACTACAAACAAGAAGGTATTGATATTTTAATCATAAGTTTGTATGTTGATGATCTATTGTGTATGGGTAGTAGTTCTAAGATGAATGATAAATTCAAAGCTACTATGATGAATCAATTTGAGATAAAAGATCTAGGCATCATGAAATATTTTCTAGGAAGGTTTATCAAAGTAAGGTGTAGAGCCTCTAACTTACACCTAATTATCCATCATTACCTACAACTTTTTCTCACTTATCCCTCTCTTTTGCCGTATTTTCCTCATAAACTTACCCATATCATTACATTTGATGTCTTTAAGCATGATTGGTTAACTTTGCTAAATGTTTGACTGTTTGTCTAGATTTTTGACATATGCACAGAGTTTCCGCAGCTGTCTGGCAATTCCATCGCCATTCAACAATTCCGCAGCCTTTTCATTGATCTCCATGTTCCACACGTCATTTGGAAAAACAAATCACATGGGCACATGGGAATGAAGGTGTTGAAGGTTCCTGTGCTATTGGTTTGGTCAGCAATACCACGCATACCTCCGGTCAACGAGGATCCAACTTCAGTCAACAAAGCCAGCTCAAACGGTGCTCCGTGAGCTAAAAGGTCACGTCACTCTAGATGGTAACTCCTCCACTCTACGCAGGTCATGGGAGACAGGATCCAACCTTGGATTCAACCTCCATGATGACCGTACCTTCCAGATCACCCACGAACCTATTGACGTGTTGCTGAACCATTTAATTAGCATGTTGTCAGTTAATTTCCAGTTTCATGTTTTACGCAGTAGGTAGTTGTTCATACGCTTATAAAATCCAGCGTCTGCGCACGCTTAAGGATTAGTTTTTAGTTGTTTTGTTTATGTAATTGCTACGCTTTTAGTGAGCACAGAAACTTTGTTTTGAAGCTGCTGTTTCAGCAATTTTTGACTGTAATTTCTGCATTATCAATTAATAGAAGACTGTTGTTTTGACTCGTTTACGTAGCTGATCTTTCTTTGGGATTTGTGGATGGAGGGCCCCCGTTCATAACAGCCTTTGTACAGTAATTTACCTTTATGTTCTTGCCATTTCCTTCTTTTGAATTCAACAATTTTCCTTTTCTTTAACACATTTACAGATTTGATTTACTTTCACTGTCATTTCATTTCCAGCATTTACTTTAAACTGATGAGGATTGTTCTCTGCAGGTCTTAGCCCGAGATTGTGTGTCTTTGTGTATTTGCTTTATCTCTAATAGTATTTTCAGTTGTCATATTCATAATTGCTGC
>APFE030157753.1:4462-15720 GCA_000404065.3 Pinus taeda
CCAAGAGCTACAGCCTCCTAAGAGAGATTTAGAGCTGGTGCAAAGCTGGATTCATATTTATTGATCAAAAGAATAGTTACATTCCAAAAATCGTCCACAAGGGAAACTTGAAAATGTGTTGAAGTGCAGAGCTAAACTACTGCCTAAAAAATGACTAAAAACAGAACTACAAACTAGCTAACTTCTTCCTACAAAGTGACTAACTACAGGCTAACCAAAATGAGGCCCTAAGCCCTATTATTTATACAAATTGAGGACCCCAACAGTGCTCCTAAACTTTAGGGACTTGGTTTCCCAAAACTTGCAGTTAACAACAGTCCTACTTGACTTGCTTGGCTGCCCTTGTGAAAATCGATTTGGTGGCCCTTGAACTCCGAGCTAATGGTGGAGAATTTGAGGTAAGGGCCCATAAATGAAGGGGACACCTTCCTAAAAATCCTCTCCCTTTTTCTTCCACGAATTTGGCTGCCAAGTGCTCATTAAAACCTTTGATTTTGTCTCAAAATTGAGCAAAACACTGCACAATTCACTCTATTAGCATAAATATAATAAAAAACATGCAATAAACTAATGAGAATGGTGGATTAAGTCAAATTAGGAGGTTGAATGAGCCCATATAATTATCCATTTTTGGGGCTCATCACCAGGTGGCACGCGATGCTGCAAATCTGGCCTAGGAGAAGCTAAAGACATCAGAAGAAGAGCATGAAGGATAGAAGTCCCCTTTGCCTAAGCTAGAGACTGATACTAAACATGGTAGCATGGATGTGTAGACAACATCCACCCAGCTAAAACGTCTATGCCCAAGAGAGCAGGTAGGGCTACGAAAGAAGATGAAGGCCTTAAGGACTTCATTCGACCCTATCACCATTACTGAAGGTGATCTACATAATATCAACAAAATGGTGAGAGACGTCCCAATGGAGGCCCTCTAGCAGTTTGAGGAGAAACACCTGATGGTATTGGGGGACCTCTGGATGCAAACACAAGATTTGTAGGTGTGCACTCCATAGGCTGGCACAGTGACACCCAGCCTCACAGTTGGCACATCGGTAGCTAAGGAAATGTTGCACGCCCAGATGACCAACATAATGGTGTTGCCAGATGGAGCACTCGTTACAAAAATGAGGCCAAAAGGATTATGTTCAGTAGGTTGAAAGGGACCGTGATAAACGTGGTTGTGCTCCCTTGGGAGATGCTCTATATTTTATAAGATGGAGTCACTGTAGAACTACAGGCCAGGGAGAGCCACACGCTACAGGTAATGAGTGAGTAGTGCATCAACATGAGTAGTTGAGCCTTCAGTGTGATGAGGTAGTGGCACAAAACAAAAATATAATGCAGGTGGTGGTGGAAGCCTACCATATGGTCCTGGAGTTGGCCATCCAAGCAGAGGAACTAGTGGAGGTGCACATACGCAAGTTAGTAGCAGGGGTGTGCGACGAAAGAGTATAAATGTCAAGGGTTCAACTGGAGATGAAACTTGAGATAGAAGAATTACAGTTGAAGGAAAAACCTTCAACTCCACTGAATGTTAAGGAACAGTGCCCCATAGTGATCACAACAACAATGGCAGTGGTTAAAAGTCTAGTGATAGACTGCACGAAGTTGTTCAAGTAGTCATTCGAGGTCCTTAACACCCTACAAGAGGACCCAAACATAGGGAACTTGGAGACAAAGGTGTGCGAGTTGCAACAGAAGTACGATAAGATCAAAGGGACCATGTAGACGGTTTCTCTTACGTAGAGGCTCACCATGATGTAGCAGACAAAAAAAAATCAAGGAGCAGGTAGATGTTGCTCAGCATAAGGACAGAGTTTTGAAGGTGCGACTACATCCGTGGATCGATGAGGCTTATACCATTATAGCCTCCATTGAAACAAAGCTCACGGAACTGCAAGAAACATAGGAGAAGATTTAGGGCAGCAGTTTAGCCACAACGGTCACTGAGCAGCGCATAGAGAAAGTGTAGTAGGCACCCGTTCAATGTGTTGCCATGCTTGTAGTGATCCAATTAAAGTTATAAGGTCTTCATGCAAAGATCTCCACATGTACAGAGCGACTCGAGGGTGAGTGATGATGTTTATGTTGGGGGCCTGTTGGGCTTAGGATCCCCCAAGGGAAGTTTTGGGACTTAGAGCCCAGATTTTGGTCAAGGATTATATTCCAATGTAAAGACTCCACATTTTGTGGGCGTGGAGCGTGTAGTTGTTAAAGATTCATAGGGTTGTTCACCCTTATTTTGTTATTGTAATGTCGGCTATCGAGATCTACCAATGGTCTGCAGACCATGGGATTTTATAAATAGAGTGAGGTTCTAAGTAGTTAAGGAACCTAATATAATCTAAGCAATGATGAAGAATTGAGTCATATCTGTCGAGTAAAGTCTAGTTTTGGGTCGAAGAGTAGGAGAAGGCTCTGTAGTTGAGTGTGCAGAGGCCTAGTAGTCTGCAGCTAAGTGCACGAACCCTTGCAGCTGAGTGCGCATGGTGAGTGAAGTCTGTAAACAGTTGGAAGTATTATAAAGAGAAGTTTCTATCATTTCTATGTATTTAATTCATGTTTTATGCCTATGTTATATTGGGTATCAAATTTAGTTCTAATACTTATATGATGCACGAATGTGTATAATTGTGTTGATTAAGTGAATGCAAGATAGAATATATGTTTACACAAAGTTAACTAAGATCAATTAAGAGGATAAGCAAGATATTCAGTCTATGTTGGGAAATAGTGCAAATCACTGCCATAGTAGTGTGAAAGCATCTTAGCCCCTGGTTAGGGCTACGTGAAAGATGATTGTGCCGCTTCGCAAGGGTATCAAAGGTTGGAATGGTGCGCGAAGTGACCTACACAAAGGTAGGTCTAGTTGGACTACACCGACATCACAAACATCTCGCGGGTGCAGAAACTTGGTTCCAACATCCCCCCTTACTGTCTCAGGTGAGACTTCAGTCCACGCTCCATGGGATAATGCTGAAAGGGCCAACAGTGTAGGGATTTGTTTGGCTAAATGACTTTGAATCTAGGTTATCCCACCATAAGCCAACACAACCTTGGTACTCTTCCACTAACTCATCCTAGTACACACTGCCTTCTTGGACTTATGTTTCTCCATATCCTCCTTAATCTATTGACCATACTTTTCAGCCATATCCACCCTGATCTCTCAATGGGTAAACCCAACACAATTGTGGAGGGCTCAAGTTAACTAGCCTCCTCCTTTACTACCTTTAGTCCAACCTCAGCTACATCGCACTCATCCTACTAATCCTAAGAAACCTCAAATTCCTACTAAATGAAATCCAAACCGGAACAAGAAACAAACACAACAGGTCTATAGTGGAGAGACATCTTATCTTGCTTATGTAACACTGTCCTCCAAAATCTACCTAAGCAACTGGCTAGTCATGGTAACCATTTGACGAGAGGCCTCTATTATATGGTTTGAACTCTTAAGTCACATTAAGCAAGTGGAACCTATGGAAAAACACCATAAAAACATTAAAAATCAGCTATAGAAAAGTCAAGAACTAATCCAATACTTTAGATAGCTTGCCTTCAAGTCCCAATAATATTTTGGAGAAGTTAAGGCTCAGTCGCTCCCATGCTATATCCATGAGGGTGGCCAAAAACCCAATGTGCCACAAGATTACCTCCTAGGAGTAAGAGACCCAATTTCTTATTGCTATGACAGTGACTCTAGGATTTGAGCCACGTTTTCAAGCTCGGAGCCAAGGTCACTACCCAAAATTTATACATCTCTTCATATCATTAAAATAACATGGAAATGACATTATTAAATAAAACATTTCTTCAAGACCTTGAAGGACCCCTACTAGCAATGACATGCATTTCGTCAAACATATTGCAAATGTTTAATCTACGAGTGTAGTTAACATTTCTGAGCATAGGGGTCTCATACTTAACTGATAATCACTAAGAACCATTGATTCCTTAACACATCAACTGTCATTCCATTCATTAAGTCATAAATATATTGATCATTCAATTATAAGTAAAAAGATGATGAGAGCCACAAAAGGCTGTTGTCATATAACACATACATAACTAGGATAATAACAACAAAAAATGCTCATGAAAGTACAACAACATAGACCACATAGCCCACATCTAATCTAGGGCTTCCAGAGTGTTTGTTCTAGCCAAGGCTTCCAGGACTAGTAACTGAACCCATGTATGTCATCGGGCTTCCATAGTGTTTTTCCAACCAAGGCTTCCAGGACTAGTAACTCAACCCACCAAGGGTTTCTAGAGTGTTTCTCCAACTGAGGCTTCCAGGACTAGTAACTCAACCCAAGTTGTTATAGGGCTTCCAAATCTTTTTTCCAACCAGGGCTTCCAAGAACTAATAACTCAACCCAAGCTAAGGAAACATTAGAACCAAGAAAAAACAAACAATGAAAGTAAACCCACAGTCACCATGGCTATCCAAGAAATGGAAAGGCTAGGCAATCCACTATCGATCTAGACAATCCTCCATGCCGATGATAGATCACCACCAAGAAACCACATGCATGTATGATGCATGCAAAAACTATTGAACGAAACATACATGTAACTCAGTACCTGCAAGAAAAATTGATATAGCTACTGATCCAGATGCCTTTTTATGCTTTCCTTCTCTTTCTTTTCCTTCTTGCTCAAAGAATCCAAGTATTCCACATCCTCCAAGAGTGCTCCAAGAAAAATATAATTACCCAAGAGTATGAAAGAGAGAGAGAATATTGAAAGAGAGCTCCAACACTAAATTGACAAAAGGTTACCAACTGATCCTGAGAAGCATTTTTGTGAATGAGGCCTATATTTTCCTCATTTTCCATTATTTTCCTTCGTTTCCTCCTCTCATGCAACTTCTGACCTTTCACCTCCTTTTTCTCAAAATTTCCATTATTTTCATAAATAAATGTGCCAAAAATTCCATGTTGACTTTCCAAAGCCTTAGCCATTTCCTTTGCCAATTTACTTAGCCATTAAATAACCAAATGAACATTTCCTAGGATTTCTTGCCGAGCATTCATCTTGAAATAAGTTTCCCATCATTCGTGGTTATTGCTTTTAAATTTTATTACATGGAATTTTCACCAAGGCTATTACAGATCCTTCCCCATTGGGGGACACCATCCTTGGTGTTCAGTCACAAATATACCTCAACAACCTACTGAAAGAAGACATACTGGTGATGGAGCTTTATAGGATATCTCGATGCAGTATTTACAATGAAAGATCTGCCCAAGGAAAAAACATCATGAAAACATGACAATATACCGCATAGTGGAGCTTTATAACACAACTCATTATAGTATTTACAATGATGATCCTGGCGAGTTCCAACAGATATGACATCATAACATCATGAAAACATAAACACATGATAACATCATAACATAACACACATACTGCATAGTGGAGCTTTATAATACAACTCATGGTGGTATTTACAATGATACACATATATAGATATATCAACATCATAAAAATATATACCAAAACATATATCAAAACATATACCAAATCATATATCAAAACATATACTAAACACCATATCTAAGCATATATCAAAACATCATATCAAAGAATATACCAAAACACCATATCAAATCATATACCAAACCAGTATAAAGAATATACCAACCACAATAAAGCATAAACCAAACCACCATAAAGCATATACCATACCACCATATTGAAGTTTCTTTGCCTCAACTGACAAAGAAGGATACATAGCTTGCATCTAATCCGCCGCCTCCCATGTAGATTCATCTGGACCAAAGTTCTTCCATTGCACATTAACTTGCTTGATCACTCAGTTCCAAACAATGATCATCTTTTCTGCAATATACACTATGGCTCTAGCTAGAATTCTCCATCTTGTTCTACCTGCAATACAGACTAGTCAATTACATTATCAACGCATTTCACATACTTCTTAAGCAATGGGACATGGAAAAAATCATGGAATTTCATTGTTAGAGGCATTGCAAGTCGATAGGCTACTGGCCCAATCCTCTCAATAATGCTAAAGGGTCCATAAAACCATGGTGTCAGCTTGGCACATGAGTCAATATACAAGGATATCTTCTTCGATTTGATACACAAGTTCACTCGTTCCCTAACCTGGAACTCCTTGAACAACATATTCTTCTCTGCATAACTCTTTTTCGTATCCTGTGTTGCCTTTAGATTCTTCTTGATCACTTGCATATCTTTTTCCATGCCTACTAAAATATTTGGCCCGATCAATACCCTACTAATAGGATCACTCCAAATAATCGGAGTGTTACAACTCTGCCCATATAATGCCTCAAAAGGACTCATCCACAATGACTCTCGATAAATTTTGTTGTATACAAACTCCACCAAAGGGAGATACTATTCCCACTTCTATTTTTGATGCATCACATATATCCTCAACATGTCCTGCAATATCCTATTAACCCTCTCTATCTATCCATCTGTTTGCAAACGATAAGTTGTGTGGGAGGCCAAATTTTTGCACAAACCTGCAAATAACTCCTTCCAAAACTTGGAAGGGAACTTTTAATCTTTGTCTTACACAATATTATTTGGAACATCATGTAGTCTAACCACATCTCATATGAATACTTGTGCTAGATCACTAGATGAGAATGTAGAATTCATTGAAATAAGGTATGAAACTCTCGTCAACCTATGCACAATGTCCTTCATTATCTTTGGTCCTTCATTTTATTTGGAAACTCTATAATGAATTCCATCCAAACGACCTCCTGTTTGCATTTTGGAATTGTTCTCAGTTGTAGTATTCCACATGGATGTTTACATTATGATTTCACTCGCTGACAATAAAAACTTCTCGCCACAGACTCGGTTACATCCATTTTCAACTTTGGCCAATAGTAAGATCTCTTTACTGCCATCAATGTCTTCTAGTAACCTGGGTGACCTAAATATTGTTTCGCACGAAAGTGCCTCAAGATCACGTTCTTGAGATCACTATCATCCAACACATATGTCCTATCACAGAACTTGACCAATCCCTTTGTTGTGAGACGATAGTCCATGTCCTATATAGCTGCACCTGTACCACTACCTTCACCTCTACCTAAACCATCACCTGTACCTGTACTACCACCTATACCTATACCTGTACCATCACCTGTACCTATACTGGTACTCCACTACAATTTGTGCACAATCTCCATATATCTGACATTCTCTTGTCCTACCTATAAGATCTTGTCTTGTAAATTTGTCCCATAAGAACTCATAGCTTCTAAGTGATTTATCTGTATCCTTTTGCTAAGAGAATCTACCACACTGTTCTCCTTGCTTTTCATGTATCTAATCTCAATGTAAAACTCACTGATCATAGCCAATCACTGATCATGCCTACCATTCAAATTTGGTTGGCCAAATAGATACTGCAACCCACTATGATCACTCATCAATTTGAACCTCTTGCATAGAAGATAATGTCTCCACATCTTCAATGCATGAATAATTTCATCCAACTCGAGGTCATGTATGGGATAGTTCTAGTCATTCTCATTCAGTTTCCATGACTAATAGCATACTGCTTGTCCATCTTGCATAAGGACTCCACCAATTCATCTCTTTCATGCATCTATGCACACAACAAAATCTTTGTCCTCATCTGCAATCTTCAACATTGGTGCATGTGTCAAAAACTGCTCGAGCTATTCAAAACTAGCCTCACATTCCTATGTCCATTTAAAATTCTTCCCTTTTATTTGAAAATATGTGATAGGATAAGCGATCTGTGAGAAGTTCTTGATGAACCTCCTATAATAACCTGCAAAACCCATGAAGGATCTCACCTCATCCACATTCTTAGGAGATACCAACTCCATCATGGCTCTTAACTTTTGTGGATCTATTGCAATGCCTTCCTTTGAGACAACATGCCCCAAGTAATGTACCTTAGTTTGAAAGAATATGAATTTGTTGATATTAGAGTGCAACTGATGCTCTCTCAACAATTTCAACACTACGTCTAGATGTTGAACACGCTCTTTTTCATTTTTAGAATATACCAGTATATCATCAATGAAAACAATAATCAATTTATCCAAATATGGATGAAATAATACATTATTCATTAAGAACATGAATGTAGCTGGAGCATTAGAGAAGCCCAATGGAACAACAACAAACTCATAATGCCCATACTTGGTCTTGAACGAAGTCTTGTAAATTTCCTCCTCTTTGATGCGTACCTGATGGCATCCAGATCTCAAGTCAACCTTTGAGAACACTATTGCCCTCTTCAGTTGATCAAACAAGTCATGAAGCCTCGACAAACGATACTTGTTCTTGGTAGTCACTTTGTTCAAATGTTTGTAATCAATGTATAATCAAAGAATACCATCTTTATTCTTTACAAACAAGATAGGTGTGCCCCACAGTGATACACTTGGCCTAATATATCCCGTGTCCAACATTTGCTTCAGTTACAACTTTAACTCAGTTGACTCAAGTGTTCTCACCTTGGATGGTGATTTTGATGCTAAATTTATGTCTGACACTAACTCAATCAAAATTCTACCTCCCTATGATGTGGAAACTCTGTAATGTCCTAAGGAAATACATACCTGAACTGCTGTAAAAATGGGTACCTATTCAACATATATGCATCCTGTACCTCCTTACCCTTATCACTAGAAGTATATATTGCAAATAGCTTTCACCCATTCCTACAACTACACTTTTCTTGCATAGTTGTCACCATCCTAACTTATGTGGCTTTATTCTTACCTTGCAAGACTCTTGGTTCCCATTGTCACCAACACAATGAATAGATTTTTCATAGAAGTCAACCTTGGTTCTATGAAGATATAACTAATCCATGCCCAACAACATTTTATATGAACCCAATGGTAAAACATTCATATGTGTTATTGTAGGAATACGATTCAAATCAAATGCACAAGCTCTTACCCAATTATGAACTCACTTCTTCGTATATGTAGCCAACCAAACTAAACAAGACTTTGCATGCAATTCCTTATTCAAACCAAACTTATCCACCAAGTCAAGACTAACATAGCTATAATTAGATCCAGGGTCAATCAAAATATAAATAACTTGATCACAAATCTTTCCATCCATCTCAATGATAGATGTCTCACATTTTTCCTGATTGTTGTCCACAACAAAATAGATATGATGAATACTCTGGCCTACATCTCCAAAAGTCCACGACTCCTATGAAATGTATATATGAGGTCCACCACCGTGATTTTGTGGAAAATCACTCATGCGATGATATTTTCCCCAAGTCCAACACTTTTTTGGCTTTCAGCCTCTATCCTTATTATTTTCGTCAAATCAATGTCCTTATCCATTGTCTAATGGATTGAACCTCTTAGGTGGTGCAACTTTCTCCTTGTTATCTGTACCCTGTGGCCCTCATCACATTTTTTCCCATTTCCCTTAGTTCTTCACATTATCTCTCTAATATGATTAGTCTCAATTTTGCACTTTGATTGTTCATAGCAATGTTTTAGCTTTCAAATGGCCTCCTCCAATGATCTAGGCTCATCCAACTCAATCATGTCATAAAATGCAATCGGTAACCCAGTAATGAACCTCTAAATGTTCACCTTCTCCTCTATGAGGTAAGGCATGTACTTTAATAACTCCAAGAACCTATGAGTATACTCATCATATGTCATGGAACGCATCTAATTTAGTTCATAAAATTCTTCTTCCCTGTCATTAAAGTACCTTTATAACAAGTACTCCTTCTTATATAGCCACTCAAACTCACTCCAAGAAAAATATTCCTCATGGATACACCTAAAATTCTTCACATCTTCCCATGACATGTTCGCTTTAACTTTAAGACTGAAGGTAGATACTCTAGCTTTCATTTTCTCTAAGTAGTCATGCCACCTGAAGAACTTACTCATACAGAGAAACCATTCCTCTCCATCATGTGATCTCTTTACCTCTCCATCAAAAGTAGGTGTCTTTTCTTTCTTGAACTCATCCAGAATGTATCCCTTATCATTCCTCCTATAATGATGATAATGATGATGATCATAGTGCATATCTAGATCAGAACTAGAATCATACCTTTGTTTGTCCCTTCTCCTCTCCAGAGTGTCCAAAAGTATACAATCTCTAACTATTTCATCTCTATCTAATCGGTGACCACCATGACTGATCTGTAGTGGTATTTTTCACTGCAAATCTGACAAGCTATGAAGTATGAATGCATTTACCTATGTTAACTTTCCCCATGACTATATGATTCTATAATTATCTACCTTACAACTCCTTATCTCTTCCTTTAAGCTTCTTAGTGTCACTACCAAGTCAGAAGAATTCCCAACACCATACTGCTCTTTGGATTCATACGGAGAGTGTTTATAGTAAACCATCTTGCTAGGCATTTGATGCTTCGTTCATGTTAACTAAACCAACTCATAATAAACCAATGTACCTTAGTATAACTTAGGGATGATACCTTGTTTGCAATATCAACAATTCGAATGATACATGTATAACATAATCATAACAAGATAGGAAAATAGTGCATAAGAATACAACCATACAATTGTCATTCTAGCTAGGGTCCATTCATCAATGCATGACCCTAACACAACACATGCTACAACCTCATACATGACAACATTTACTGCATTACGGTACACTTGACCACATGGAAACATGAACATGCATAAGCAATGGGTAATCAACTACAAAATGCATAAAACTTATGATCACGCATGAATGAATGATAATAGAAATCAAACCTACAAGAATTATACATGCAATCAATCATACAAGAATGTAACCAAACATGCAAGAATGTAAAAAAACATACTATAACGATACATGTAAGTGACATATGTTGACATATAACCAGTCATACACTCACAGCGATGCATCCCACAAAAACACACTAAGTTCCACATGACGAAATCACCACCACAAAGATCAACATCATGCCATTTCAACAAACATATGGAATGAAAGTGTGAGAGACACATCTGCAACTAACATACATGCATGACCAACACATATCCCATCTAGTCCAAGGGGTGACCATGCTTTCATACCTGTTATGAAACCAACTCAAGAAAAGACAAAAAAGATAGATCAACACCTTAGAATTTAGCCTCTTCGAGGGGGAAACCTCCTTTACATTACATAAATGAACAATTCTTCGATGATTCAAATTACAAAACCTCCTTTCTATATATAGGAGTCTAAGGAGTCATAATATA